>KZ070212.1:169133-204653 GCA_002091845.1 Anopheles cracens
AAGGAGCACCCCCCCCCCCACTCGTGGCGATGGGCTTTCACTTTATTAGCTTCATTTCCCGGGCCGCCCCGAGTGGGTGAGGGAGCGAGAGATGAAAGGGAAGCGACAAAAAAACCGGGAGAAGCAAGAACCATAAAGTACAGGCCGAAGTGGTAAGTCTTAGTCGCCAGATAAGGATTATTCTTTCCTTGAGCCGGCATCATCATAAAGTGGTGCGGCTTTCCGAAGCAACGGCCAACTTCCGGTCACATTTATACGCGTTTTTTGTTGTTGTTGCTGTTGTTCTTCCTTCGGCCGGACACACGGCGGCCATGAGCGGGCGATATTTCCGGAAATGATTATAGTTGGATATATATTTAGGCCGTCCCATTCACCGTTTGATGGGCGGCAACGGAGCGGTTATCGTGCCGCGCTGCGGGCCTGCTGCGGGCCGGTGACTTGCTGGCTCGCCGGGAAAAGTGGACGGAAAATTGTTTACGGCGTGCGACGGAGCGTATGAAAATAATAAAAAATAAACGTGCACGGTGGAACAACTGTCACGCCGAACACCAGCCCCGATTCCATTCGGGCCCGTGCGATGGCGAGGAACGTCTTAATTGGATGATTTATGAGCCAGGCAAATGATAAGGCATATTTTGCGGTCTGGTGCGTGCCGGGGGTTCTTTTTATCCTGCGTATCGGAATTCACTTTCTAATATCTCACCAAACAACGCGCCTCATCTTGATGGATCATGTGTCAGGCGTCAGGCTTAAAATATGCATTCGTTCATTATGCTGGTGACAGACGTTTTCGGGAATCTTGGAATTTTGCGCACCGTACAAATAAAGTGCCCCTTTTCGAGAGCGGCACACTGACATGTAGGGGTTTAATTAAACAAACACTCCGCTCCGCATCAAAGTCAGCAAGCGCCACCCGTGCGTTAAGCTGACGTAAACACTCTCCGCAAGGTGTTCGGCACCGTTGTGTCCAACACGGGCGCGTCGGTGGTTTTTAATTACCGTGCTGTCGATGCGAACGAGCCGCTTCTGTCGCGTCAGCCATTCGTCAGCCCGAACACGGTGACACCGTCGTTTGCGAAGCCCCGGCAGCCCTGGTTCCGCCAGGACCGCGGCGGAACCGTGACAACCGTTTAATGGCCACCATCATTATAGCAATTCACACCAATTACGTGCTAATGTGCGCGCGCCGCAGGAGTGCATTTACGTGTTAAACATTCGCCACTAGCGACGCTTTTTGTGTCGCTGTGATGGACATTTATTTAACACCGTCGATTGGAAGGTGGCCGTTTCGGGTATTTGTTTGGTGGTGCGCTGTTTTGTGGTGCAAATAGATCATTGACTGCAATTGGCGTGAGGTTGGCTGCATTTGGTGGTGTATTATTTCGAGCAGATTGCATACATTTTGGCGCAAATTTCCCGAAATAGCCTTATCCTCATGGTAAATTTGTTGCATCCTGGTGAGTCAACTGTGAAACGGGTACAATCTGTTCGTGGAACGATTTGTAGCATTTCAAGTGTATTATTGTGCTGAATAGAAACGACCTTCGTCCGTTCTGTGATTTATTCCCACAAAACCGTTTGATTAATCGTAGAAAGCGTATGAAAAAACTAGTTGCCTAAAGTACTCGGTTTCAAATAATAAGGGTTTTAACAACCAAAAATGTACATTTTTTGCACTATTATGAAAGTTAAAAGTCGGCTATTTATTCATACTTTAATTAGTGAAACAATTTTAGACTACCCTAGTTGTAAAGCCATCATTAGAAAAGACAATACGCAAGGGCGCAGAGCTGGCTGTGCGCAATATTTCTGTCCCAGCGCACTGTCCCTTCGCTATCCATCACTGATCAAATTAGTACGTGATTTCATTAATACATTTTCGCACGAAAAAGTCATCACGGACCATTCCGTGGCATATTTGCAGTGTCGGCGCGGGCTAATAGCCGAACACTATTTCCATCCCGCCGGTCGCCCTTAAATAGATTACAGCACGAAACTAATGCCCCCACGAGCCCTATCTGCACGCAGCAACCGGAGAGCAACATTGAAAAGGGCGCCCGCTCGTAATGAATTGAGTTGAGGCTAATTTAGGGACCCTCCGTTTTCACGACATTAGTTCCCATCGACCGGGGAAATAAATCGTAATCGTTGAATTCAATTAATATTCTTAATGTCGGTGGAACCCGCTCGTGCGGCACGCCTGGAGGAAAGATCGCACGATACACCCGTCGGCGGGAGTAAGCTGTCAATAGGCATTTTCCGAATGAGGAGCCTGCTCTCGACTCCGGGAACGGCGCGAGGAGCTGAAGCAGCGGGTGGGCGGACAGGAACAGGAACCGGAACCGGGCCGGAAGCGCCGGCTCGCCTTTCTCGACATGCTGCTCCAGAGCAACGAGCAGAACAACCACCTGCTCAGCGACGATGACGTGCGGGAGGAGGTCGACACGTTTATGTTTGAGGTGAGTGACAACACACAGGCCGGGAATACAGTCAGTCGCACCGGTACAATAAGTTTTCCACCGATCGAAGTATAGTACGTACACAGTGCACTGTGAGGATGCAAAGACCTTTTATACCTTTTTTAATCTACTGATAAATGTTAACGCTATATAGAGATAATTCATTTGAGATTGATTTGGCTTAAGATTCAAATCCAAGGAAGATGTTGATTCCATACGTTTTCTAACTTTATAAAAGTTCTCAACAAATCAGGTTTTAATAAGGGTTTTTTTGTTCTTCATTGTATATCATGAGTAATATTATCAAAAGTGGCGATGTTTATGGTTTAACATCCTCAACAAATTAGGGATTCCAAAGCATTAAATCTAAAACCCACATTCAGACGTAAGACCCTAAGCTCTCCCAACGTGCAACAGTCACTCCGGTGGTCTGAGTTTGCTTCATTTGAGAGGGACACACTTATTTATCTGTTGCAACCCCTTTCTCTTTCTCTCTCTCTCCCTGTCGTCCTCGAAACGCACGTGCTACAACACGATACAGGGCCACGATACGACCACCGCCGGCATGTGTTGGGCCCTGTTTCTGCTCGCACTGCACCCGGAAATACAGACGCAGGTCCAGCAGGAAATTGATTCGATCTTTGCCGGCTCGGAGCGTGCCCCAACGATGCGGGACCTGAACGAGCTGAAGCTGCTCGAGCGCTGCCTCAAGGAGACGCTCCGGCTCTACCCGTCCGTGTCCTTTTTCGGGCGAACGCTCAGCGAAGACATCACGCTCGGCGGCTACCGGATCCCGTCCGGGACGATCGTTGGTGTGCACGCGTACCACGTGCACCGGGACGAGCGGTAAGCACGGGGAGGTGGAGTCGCTGCCGCAAGCTCCCTTTTCCCTAACCCTAACCCATATGCACTCCCAACCCTCTCACCGTGGCAGGTTCTTCCCCGATGCGGAAAAATTCGACCCGGACCGGTTTCTGCCCGAGCGGAGCGAGAAGCGGCATCCGATGACGCTCGAAAGAGACGGCAATGGGCGTGAAGGTGAACGCACAGACGAGCGGGCTAGATAATCCGTACGTTGCCGCGGTGTACGAGTAAGTACGGGGTGGTTGCGTGGTTCGGGGTCGTGTGCAAACAAAGATTAATGCGCCCTGATTTACCCACCGTGCAGCCTGAGCGCCCTGATCCAGTACCGTGTGGTGAGGCCCTGGCTGCATCCGGACTTTATCTGGAACAGGTCACGCGCTGGCCAACAGTACCAGCGGGCACTCGCGGAAGTGCACGGATACTCGAGGAAGGTACGTTGTTTGTATGTGTGTGTGTGTGTGTGTAACTAAAAACTCATTAAATGATGCAAATGTGTGACGCGCAAAAGGTGATCCGGGAACGGCGCGAGGAGCTGAAGCAGCGGGTGGGCGGACAGGAACAGGAACCGGAACCGGGCCGGAAGCGCCGGCTCGCCTTTCTCGACATGCTGCTCCAGAGCAACGAGCAGAACAACCACCTGCTCAGCGACGATGACGTGCGGGAGGAGGTCGACACGTTTATGTTTGAGGTGAGTGACAACACGCAGGCCGGGAATACAGTCAGTCGCACCGGTACAATAAGTTTTCCACCGATCGAAGTATAGTACGTACACAGTGCACTGTGAGGATGCAAAGACCTTTTATACCTTTTTTAATCTACTGATAAATGTTAACGCTATATAGAGATAATTCATTTGAGATTGATTTGGCTTAAGATTCAAATCCAAGGAAGATGTTGATTCCATACGTTTTCTAACTTTATAAAAGTTCTCAACAAATCAGGTTTTAATAAGGGTTTTTTTGTTCTTCATTGTATATCATGAGTAATATTATCAAAAGTGGCGATGTTTATGGTTTTACATCCTCAACAAATTAGGGATTCCAAAGCATTAAATCTAAAACCCACATTCAGACGTAAGACCCTAAGCTCTCCCAACGTGCAACAGTCACTCCGGTGGTCTGAGTTTGCTTCATTTGAGAGGGACACACTTATTTATCTGTTGCAACCCCTTTCTCTTTCTCTCTCTCTCCCTGTCGTCCTCGAAACGCACGTGCTACAACACGATACAGGGCCACGATACGACCACCGCCGGCATGTGTTGGGCCCTGTTTCTGCTCGCACTGCACCCGGAAATACAGACGCAGGTCCAGCAGGAAATTGATTCGATCTTTGCCGGCTCGGAGCGTGCCCCAACGATGCGGGACCTGAACGAGCTGAAGCTGCTCGAGCGCTGCCTCAAGGAGACGCTCCGGCTCTACCCGTCCGTGTCCTTTTTCGGGCGAACGCTCAGCGAAGACATCACGCTCGGCGGCTACCGGATCCCGTCCGGGACGATCGTTGGTGTGCACGCGTACCACGTGCACCGGGACGAGCGGTAAGCACGGGGAGGTGGAGTCGCTGCCGCAAGCTCCCTTTTCCCTAACCCTAACCCATATACACGCTCACCTCCCACCGTGGCAGGTTCTTCCCCGATGCGGAAAAATTCGACCCGGACCGGTTTCTGCCCGAGCGGAGCGAGAAGCGGCATCCGTACGCGTACATTCCGTTCAGCGCCGGACCGAGGAACTGCATCGGGCAGAAGTTTGCGCTGCTGGAGGAGAAGTGCATCGTCGCATCCATCCTGCGCCGGTTCACGGTTCGATCGGTGCGGACGCGTTCGGAGCAGTTGATACAGCACGAGCTCATCACCCGACCGAAGGATGGGATTTCGCTGTACTTCGAGCCGAGGAGGCAGTCGAGTGGATAGACGTACGGTTCGGTTGGCACGCTGGTTTTTCGAAGGTTCCCTGTGTCGACTGTACGGACCCGTCCCAAACGGACGGTAATGTGAGTGAAGTATGCGAAATATGCTGCTAGGTGCTCAGGTTTACGTGTTCCAACAGACACCGGCGATGAGATGAATAAAGATTTTGCTATCTCGTGGCTATTGTGAGTAGATACAGACACATCTGACAATCCGATTCGACGATGATAAAAAGCTTCCTGATAAGATATCAATTTTTAAGAAGCCTTGTGATGTTTGGTAAGGTTCCCAATATCGTCTTAAGTTAGACAGCGTCAGTTGAACTTTACACATGTGGGGAAATGATTGATTCAGGTTAGCATTCTTTGCACCTTTATCGTTCACTTGCTACCACCATTCATACTATCTCTTTTTCAGTGCATACCAACTTGTTCTTTTCAAACTTTCTCAATGCCAAAAGGCTGCAAGAATTAACAACAATGTTAGATGATAGATGATTACCAACTGAATAAAATGCATAAAAATCTGTTCACGACGACTGGTTCTCTGGGAAATTTGTGCTAAACGAAACATGATTGCCAAGTGGTTGTTTGAGATTGGTGTAGCAAGGCTGTAACAACTTAGTACCTACAAAATAGTAGAAACCCAGCAGCATGTGCAACATTTCAGGACAAGTCTTCCAAACGGCGACGGCAAAAGTGGAAAGAAACTTTACCATTATGCCAGCATGGCAGTAAGAAATGTCAAACAATATCTCCTCCTGTCGGCATCGATTCCGCCGCATCGACGGCAGGCAGTGAAAGGATAATACAAAATACATAAACACCGTACCGTTGCTTGATTTCCACCGAGAGACCCGACTCTGTCTCACAATGTCTCCGTAACTTTTTCTTCCGGCGTTCCGGCGACGGAAAAGTGAAAAGTTTCACGCTTCCGGCACTGTCGCTCTACCGGCTGGTTACGATATGACAGTATCGATGAAACGGAGGTTTGAGCTTGCTACTTGGCGATGACGCCCGGTGGCAAACGTGCATTACTGGCGTGTGTGTGGCGGTGTGCAGTTGGGCGTGACACAATAATACTTCCAACGGTGCAATTGTGCGTGACAAATATCCGCCATGTTGGAAACTGTGAATGTGAGCTTCGGACCAAACACCTTCCCGATGGATGGTACAAATAGGGATGATCCGCATGATCCAACGTCTCCCCAAATCAACTTGCTGAGACCAGGTCTCTTTCTGGACAGTTTTTTGTTTTGGGTAATCCGAATGCCAGCGTTGAGTAATGGTCATTGTTGCGCCAGGAACAACCAGCGTGACCACATCATCAGAATCAATCTCGTCCGCTATGTGGGATGAACACTTGAAGTAAGTGATAAGTCTCCATTAATTTTATTGCTTTTACCATCGCCCCGAAGTGGGAAGAAATCTCAGGGCACCTTCGGTCCTTCGAGCCGGATTGGAATTTGAGAGCAGGAGGAAACAAAAAAAAAACACAAGTATGAACTAAAACTACGCAAAATGGACGCACCTTGCCTGTGTGGTGGCGTTCCGGTCATGGCAACGATTAGGGAAGATAAACGATTACTCGTTGGAATAATGTTTATTCTGATCGGTCTCACTCCCGGTTCTTCCGAACGGCAGTACACCCAAGAAGAAGTGGGCTGATGAGCGTTGTCTAGCTCCCGCACGCCACAAATAGATTGGGCTGGGCACACGGTGGGCCGCACACCGACACAATCACCCTACAATAGATAATACCGAGGCTGGGCTTTCGCAAATCCATCGGCTTCGGCCGTATCGGATCGGACGGGTATCATTCGTCATTGGATAATTAATGATGCGTGACGCCGGAATGTTTTGAACGATGGGGGCACTATACCCTTTGGTGTGGGCGTCCCGCAGAAAGCGGAACGCGTTGGACTGGGTGGGTGGAGAGGCTGCATAAATTGAGCTCTTTGTTGTATTATTTGCCGAGCAGCAAGAAACTTGATTTGTGGCAACCTCCCGAGAGAAGTTTTAGGCGTTGTTGGAACACAAATATAACTCACCGGGTCCCAGCGACCTAGAGGCTCTTTATCGGGAGCATGTAAATGTTGGAGTGGTCGGGACGATGCATCCCTTTATTGGAAAGAAGTCGGAAGGTATTCACCACCGTTGTGTGGAGCACTTCAGTGTGGAGCACTAATTTCTTGCTTAAAATCCGCTTACGTCTAGAAATATTCTACATAATCGATCAGCGCACCCGGGACTTCCCGGGCATCCACCGGATCTGGAACGGGTCAACGCCGGAGATTCAGTGGTCGGGACGATGCATCCCTTTATTGGAAAGAAGTCGGAAGGTATTCACCACCGTTGTGTGGAGCACTTCAGTGTGGAGCACTAATTTCTTGCTTAAAATCCGCTTACGTCTAGAAATATTCTACATAATCGATCAGCGCACCCGGGACTTCCCGGGCATCCACCGGATCTGGAACGGGTCAACGCCGGAGATTCGCATCAACAAGCCGGAGTACGTGGAGAAGCTACTCTCGTCCAGCCGGCACATCGAGAAGTCAACCATGTACAAGTTCCTCACGGCCTGGCTCGGGCAGGGTCTGCTCACGTCGAAAGGTTGGCGCTGGCAGAAGCTTTCTCTGAAGTACCTCCACGCTCACCGCTACCGTTCCGAATGATTCCCAGATGATCGATGGTTCCAGCACCGGCGGCTCATAACGCCCACCTTCCATTTCAACATCCTCGACGGCTTCTGCGAGGTGTTTGCGGAGCACGGTGCGCAGCTCGTGGAGCAGCTGGCCCGGCACGTCGGAAGCGGCAAGCAACCGATCAACGTGTACCCGTTCATTACGAAGGCGGCACTGGATATCATTTGCGGTGAGTGATGGGCACGGGGAGTAGTTCGTCATGTTTTATTAGTATTTTTCTCGTGACGCTCGAAAGAGACGGCAATGGGCGTGAAGGTGAACGCACAGACGAGCGGGCTAGATAATCCGTACGTTGCCGCGGTGAAATGGGAGGGCGCCCGCACGCGATCATCTCGAAAGACCTTTGCACCCGCAAAGGTTGAAGACGACTACGAAGATCGGGTCGGAAATCCAGTCGGACAAACGCAACCGGATCGCGTACAGCCCAGTTGTAATGAGGGATCAATTTACGGTATGTGTGTGTGTGTGTATTGGACATTTGTTTGCAGTGGGTTATCAAGCCACAGCGTTTCGGGTGTGAGCTATTGCACGCGACATAAGTAGAGATAACGAAGGAAGGTGGTCGCCACACATCGCCGAAGGAAGACCACCGAATGAGCTATCATTAGGCAGATTGTTCTTGGAAGTGTCCCTCAGTCACACGGAAACCTTAGCGGCATGTGGATGCGCTCCGATGTCGGTTAGTGAGATTTACCAGGAAGGCTATTCAAAGTGCGCACCTACTTATCACACCAAGGGAGATAATTAACGTCATTAGATCCAATTTGACGGGCTTGAAGAGGACTGTGTCGAATGATAGCAGTGATAGGAGTGTGAAAATGTCGAACGGTGATACGGTGCTACTGATCCAGCTCGCGCTGGTGGTGATTACGTTGGTGCCTTTCTTCAAATGGCTCAAAAAGCGGCTACAGCTGCGAAGCGTAATCGAAAAGATTCCTGGACCAAAAGCGTACCCAGTGGTCGGGACGATGCATCCCTTTATTGGAAAGAAGTCGGAAGGTATTCACCACCGTTGTGTGGAGCACTTCAGTGTGGAAATTGAAACGATTGTCGCTGGGAGTTTGGTGCAACTTTGGACGCGTGGTTGTTCTGGAAATATGTTCAAGAGTTCAGGGGACGGGTTAATGGCTAAGGGTTTTTGTTCTAGTTCTGATGACAGGGAGAAGAACTTTTGATTCTGCATCGGTATAAAAGCTTTTCAATGAAGCATACAGTTAAAGTTTTATTTTACTCATTTTTAAGAGAAAAGGTAGTTTCTTGTAATATCTGCTTTCGCTTACGAATTGGAAGAAGCTAATTTCTGGAAATGAGTTGAAACCAACCTAAATAAAGAAAGAAGAGTAAGAAGAAGAGATATAAGAAGCTAAATGACATGATGACTCAATAAATGACATGATCTAGCTGACGGAAGTAAAAAACCAAAGATCAACTCTCGTTGTATCATGTTTCAACGTTCTTCTTAGGGTATATCACATTTGTTTGGATTTTTATTCATTAACTTTTCTAACTTAACGTTCGTATGGTTTGAGTTTATGTATTGGTTTAGAAACATTAACTTCTTATATCTATGCGACACACTTAGCACGACCTGATTCTTAATTGTCGCAGCGCCTTCATCCATCAAGCCAGCACCAAACAACCGACCGCCCAGAGTTGTTTACTGTACAGAGTAATAGTCATAAAAAGATAGTCAATAAAAAGATTGCTACAAATTACGGTCACGCACACACACACACATGCGCGCATCGTTTATGTAGGTGCTTCATAAATCAACGAGCCGTAGGAGAACGTTGAGTTTTGAACAGTCATCTCACAGCGAGATAGTATCTTACTGGCGTGCAAAGTGTGAGCGTTTGGTGTGAGATGTGTAAAGAAATGCTTGCCCCCAAAACGAAGTGCCGGTGACACGACTTAATGCAAACACAAGGCGACGCAGCGTTGAAACGCAGCTGAATCGAAACGTTGTGCGATGCGCGAAACAGTTAACTTGTTAAGAAACAACAATTAGAATGAGCCGCCTGACAAAACACCGCTGAACGGAAAGCCATTCAACATGTGCCACATGCAGCCCGAATTGGAAACGATTTTCCATCAAGACACGCCACCAAAACATGAGCTAGCTCTGCGTGAAACGAGAGCTGGCTTTAACGCTACCTACATCACCGGCGTTCGGCGAACAACGCTCCCGCTCCCAGCGAGCAATGCAGATCCGCCCATTTAGCCGCGGGATGCTAATGCTGATTCCTGGAACCTGGAGGGGGTGGCGAAAATGGAGTCGCAAAACCGTGGAGTGACATGACTCCATCAAGGCGTCCCGGTGTACTCGATGATGGAACACGCTTTTCCATTTAAGCGTGCGAGGTCGTGGAGGCTGTGCGGTGTGATGGTTCGGTGTGTGTGTGCGGGTACGATTACCACAAACAAGCTGCATCGTCTCATCGGAACATGTTTTCGATTATTAACACGAACGCTGAGCGTGTGTGGGTTCAAAGTGGCCGTAGGCGTTATGCATCGAGTTCGTTAATTGAAACGATTGTCGCTGGGAGTTTGGTGCAACTTTGGACGCGTGGTTGTTCTGGAAATATGTTCAAGAGTTCAGGGGACACGAGCAGAACAACCACCTGCTCAGCGACGATGACGTGCGGGAGGAGGTCGACACGTTTATGTTTGAGGTGAGTGACAACACGCAGGCCGGGAATACAGTCAGTCGCACCGGTACAATAAGTTTTCCACCGATCGAAGTATAGTAGGTACACAGTGCACTGTGGGGATGCAAAGACCTTTTATACCTTGTTTAATCTACTGATAAATGTTAAAGCTATATAGAGATAATTCATTTGAGATTGATTTGGCTTAAGATTCAAATCCAAGGAAGATGTTGATTCCATACGTTTTCTAACTTTATAAAAGTTCTCAACAAATCAGGCTTTAATAAGGGTTTTTTTGTTCTTCATTGTATATCATGAGTAATATTATCAAAAGTGGCGATGTTTATGGTTTTACATCCTCAACAAATTAGGGATTCCAAAGCTTTAAATCTAAAACCCACATTCAGATGTATGACCCCAAGCTTTCCCAACGTGCAACAGTCACTCCGGTGGTCTGAGTTTGCTTCATTTGAGAGGGACACACTTATTTATCTGTTGCAACCCCTTTCTCTTTCTCTCTCTCTCCCTGTCGTCCTCGAAACGCACGTGCTACAACACGATACAGGGCCACGATACGACCACCGCCGGCATGTGTTGGGCCCTGTTTCTGCTCGCACTGCACCCGGAAATACAGACGCAGGTCCAGCAGGAAATTGATTCGATCTTTGCCGGCTCGGAGCGTGCCCCAACGATGCGGGACCTGAACGAGCTGAAGCTGCTCGAGCGCTGCCTCAAGGAGACGCTCCGGCTCTACCCGTCCGTGTCCTTTTTCGGGCGAACGCTCAGCGAAGACATCACGCTCGGCGGCTACCGGATCCCGTCCGGGACGATCGTTGGTGTGCACGCGTACCACGTGCACCGGGACGAGCGGTAAGCACGGGAAGGTGGAGTCGCTGCCGCAAGCTTCCTTTTCCCTAACCCTAACCCATATACACGCTCACCTCCCACCGTGGCAGGTTCTTCCCCGATGCGGAAAAATTCGACCCGGACCGGTTTCTGCCCGAGCGGAGCGAGAAGCGGCATCCGTACGCGTACATTCCGTTCAGCGCCGGACCGAGGAACTGCATCGGGCAGAAGTTTGCGCTGCTGGAGGAGAAGTGCATCGTCGCATCCATCCTGCGCCGGTTCACGGTTCGATCGGTGCGGACGCGTTCGGAGCAGTTGATACAGCACGAGCTCATCACCCGACCGAAGGATGGGATTTCGCTGTACTTCGAGCCGAGGAGGCAGTCGAGTGGATAGACGTACGGTTCGGTTGGCACGCTGGTTTTTCGAAGGTTCCCTGTGTCGACTGTACGGACCCGTCCCAAACGGACGGTAATGTGAGTGAAGTATGCGAAATATGCTGCTAGGTGCTCAGGTTTACGTGTTCCAACAGACACCGGCGATGAGATGAATAAAGATTTTGCTATCTCGTGGCTATTGTGAGTAGATACAGACACATCTGACAATCCGATTCGACGATGATAAAAAGCTTCCTGATAAGATATCAATTTTTAAGAAGCCTTGTGATGTTTGGTAAGGTTCCCAATATCGTGTTAAGTTAGACAGCGTCAGTTGAACTTTACACATGTGGGGAAATGATTGATTCAGGCTAGCATTCTTTGCACCTTTGGGGGAAATTTGTGCTAAACGAAACATGATTGCCAAGTGGTTGTTTGAGATTGGTGTAGCAAGGCTGTAACAACTTAGTACCTACAAAATAGTAGAAACCCAGCAGCATTTGCAACATTTCAGGACAAGTCTTCCAAACGGCGACGGCAAAAGTGGAAAGAAACTTTACCATTATGCCAGCTTGGCAGTAAGAAATGTCAAACAATATCTCCTCCTGTCGGCATCGATTCCGCCACATCAACGGCAGGCAGTGAAAGGATAATACAAAATACATAAACACCGTACCGTTGCTTGATTTCCACCGAGAGACCCGACTCTGTCTCACAATGTCTCCGTAACTTTTTCGTCCGGCGTTCCGGCGACGGAAAAGTGAAAAGTTTCACGCTTCCGGCACTGTCGTTCTACCGGCTGGTTACGATATGACAGTATCGATGAAACGGAGGTTTGAGCTTGCTATTTGGCGATGACGCCCGGTGGCAAACGTGCATTACTGGCGTGTGTGTGGCGGTGTGCAGTTGGGCGTGACACAATAATACTTCCAACGGTGCAATTGTGCGTGACAAATATCCGCCATGTTGGAAACTGTGAATGTGAGCTTCGGACCAAACACCTTCCCGATGGATGGTACAAATAGGGATGATCCGCATGATCCAACGTCTCCCCAAATCAACTTGCTGAGACCAGGTCTCTTTCTGGACAGTTTTTTTTGTTTTGGGTAATCCGAATGCCAGCGTTGAGTAATGGTCATTGTTGCGCCAGGAACAACCAGCGTGACCACATCATCAGAATCAATCTCGTCCGCTATGTGGGATGAACACTTGAAGTAAGTGATAAGTCTCCATTAATTTTATTGCTTTTCCCATCGCTCCGAAGTGGGAAGAAATCTCAGGGCACCTTCGGTCCTTCGAGCCGGATTGGAATTTGGGAGCAGGAGGAAACAAAAAAAACACAAGTATGAACTAAAACTACGCAAAATGGACGCACCTTGCCTGTGTGGTGGCGTTCCGGTCATGGCAACGATTAGGGAAGATAAACGATTACTCGTTGGAATAATGTTTATTCTGATCGCTCTCACTCCCGGTTCTTCCGAACGGCAGTACACCCAAGAAGAAGTGGGCTGATGAGCGTTGTCTAGCTCCCGCACGCCACAAATAGATTGGGCTTGGCACACGGTGGGCCACACACCGACACAATCACCCGACAATAGATAATGCCGAGGCTGGGCTTTCGCAAATCCATCGGCTTCGGCCGTATCGGATCGGACGGGTATCATTCGTCATTGGATAATTAATGATGCGTGACGCCGGAATGTTTTGAACGATGGGGGCACTATACCCTTTGGTGTGGGCGTCCCGCAGAAAGCGGAACGCGTTGGACTGGGTGGGTGGAGAGGCTGCATAAATTGAGCTCTTTGTTGTATTATTTGCCGAGCAGCAAGAAACTTGATTTGTGGCAACCTCCCGAGAGAAGTTTTAGGCGTTGTTGGAACACAAATATAACTCACCGGGTCCCAGCGACCTAGAGGCTCTTTATCGGGAGCATGTAAATGTTGGAACACGGAAGAACATGGGCGTGTGTGCCGGTTGTGTGCATCCTGTGGTTCTTTAGATTGCATTCATTCCCCACTCCACAAAACACTTTAGCGGCATCCAACGCATCCCCGTACCAAATCCCTGCAGTGTTCGATGAAAGTTCATTTCGGTTGCAGTGGGAGAACAATGGGAGATTAAAGTTTTTCCCCCGAAAGCCATCCGGGTCGATCCGATATTTCACCTGCCCCGGCAATGGGTCCGGCAGGCTGTCATCTGCACAGCTTAGGGCATGGGGTTTCCCGAGAATGAAATGTCTCCTGCACCAAGGCACAAAGACACACTCACACTTGCTCGCCAGGATGGCAGCTATAGTGTTTTTCCCATAAAGATCCGGTCCGAAGTTTTGTGCCTGGTGTTGTGTTTTGCTCGATGGGAATGTTTCATCATTGTTCAGCGTACGGTAGAGCGGGATGACGCTTAATTTTATTTCAAGGTAACGAAGCATCGCACAGGCGAAGTTGCCTAGGTGCACTAAGGTGGGAGCATAAATATTGTGTGGTTTTTCGTGTTAGAAATATGTTTAGAAGCATAATACAATGTAGTAGCGTTGCTCCACCTCCGACCTGGCTGCTGTTTGGGTTTTTTGGATGATTATGTCTTGTTCGTGCCGGTTCGGGATTCATGAGCAGTTGTTGTTTTTTAATCATGTTAAGAGCTTACTCGATGAGAGAGATGAACGCTTCCTGCTTCCAGGCGGCACTGCATGCTTCTGCCGCATTCGAATAGTTTTAGCGTTGCTTAAATGATGCTGCAAACGACGCACACACACACATTTGTAGCCACCCGGTGAAGGTGAATCTGTCCGAACAAAAACTAATTTCGTTTCATCTCACAATTTCTGCATTTGTGCATGTGCATACAGTGTCGCTTCCATTAGAGAGCGAAGCGCGAACACACATCACCGCTGCCAGGCGCGCGGTTTTTGTGCGCCACCCGTGGTAGGTGGAGGGTTTAATATCGTAAAATTACGGTGCTCTACACGCAGGGGAGCATTCGCGAGGATGCCGTTGAATGGTGGAGCATGTAAAGTACGCTACAGCGGTGTAAACCGAGACCGGTCCTACATTAGATGTGCAATTTAATTCATCACCCGGTAGGACGGGGACTGAATTATTTAGTTGCGGGTGTTAAAGCATGATGCGGCTAGACTAACCCTGTCCTCGCTGGTGAGACGGAGCTTTGAAATGCAGTGGAGAGGTTTTAGAAGGTAGAGGCCAAAACTAATTTCGCTCGGGTGAAGTTTATGAGACGATGATGCGCGAAGCTTGGTCCGTAACATTGATAGCAGAAATGAAAATTCAACTTAGGTTTACCATAATTCGATTTTTGCAATCAGTAAAATCGCTTTGATAAAATGACAATTACGGTGCAATAATAATTTCTTACTATTTTCACCGAATATCAACTGTTATAAACATGAGTATAAAGTTTTCCTTAAAATGTGCATTCAAATTGCATACATTTGGGCGCTCCTGACTGAATTTACCTAAACTGATGAAATCTATAAGCATTTTTTCTCCTAATTTATAGCGTAATATAGCTTTTTAAAGGGTGAATAACCAAAGTTTTATCATAGCTATATTGAAGCTAATATTTAGTTAATACCCTTTGATACAAACGGATAAATTTTCTCATTTTTCCTAATCAAGATAATCTGTTTAGTAAGATCATAAACTGTCAAACTACTGCACAAAAAGCTCTGTATGCTTCCAGGTTTGAAATGATGGAAAGCTAGTTAGAAGGAGATGCATGCATCATTCATAAAACATATAATATTCGAAATGATAGACCATTTCATCGACGTGTAATAAACGCGCAAAGGGATTGTTGGCTCAACCCCTCTGCGAGCCCTGCCAAACTGGATCTAGCTAAACCTTTCCCGCATTCTATGGGCTTATACAAATATTATAATTAAGCTTAGTTAGTCCTTAATCTTCCCGCGCGGGCACAATGTACGCGCCACCTTTGCGCATACCAAATCCCAATCAATTTGCATTGCCAATCGGTTCCAACCTGGCGGGGTTGGCCCAGTTCGCCGAACACCCGAGCATATTCGGGTTCCCATTCCTGTCCGTAAGCGTTCGGGAAGCTTATATTTTAATCTTTTCCAACCCACACACACACACACCCACACCTTTCGTCTGTTTCAGATCGTTTGGAGGCCTCGCCGCTTCACGGTTCACCGGTCGGAAGCGCACGAATGAATGAAAATTGATTGATAAGCGAATCGGGGCTCGGTTCCGTTTTTGCATCGCTTCCGTCAAATCACAGCGAGCGCGCGCACCCGCCACCCTTCACCCTGCTGGTCATTCCGCGTACCGTTCCGCTCTGGGTGTTGTGATGGAGCAGCTTACAAAGCTCGGGATTTGCATACATTTGTAAAATTTGAATAAATCACACCGAAGCCAGGTTGGAAACGGGGTGGCCAGGGGTATTTTTGCAATCAGTAAAATCGCTTTGATAAAATGACAATTACGGTGCAATAATAATTTCTTACTATTTTCACCGAATATCAACTGTTATAAACATGAGTATAAAGTTTTCCTTAAAATGTGCATTCAAATTGCATACATTTGGGCGCTCCTGACTGAATTTACCTAAACTGATGAAATCTATAAGCATTTTTTCTCCTAATTTATAGCGTAATATAGCTTTTTAAAGGGTGAATAACCAAAGTTTTATCATAGCTATATTGAAGCTAATATTTAGTTAATACCCTTTGATACAAACGGATAAATTTTCTCATTTTTCCTAATCAAGATAATCTGTTTAGTAAGATCATAAACTGTCAAACTACTGCACAAAAAGCTCTGTATGCTTCCAGGTTTGAAATGATGGAAAGCTAGTTAGAAGGAGATGCATGCATCATTCATAAAACATATAATATTCGAAATGATAGACCATTTCATCGACGTGTAATAAACGCGCAAAGGGATTGTTGGCTCAACCCCTCTGCGAGCCCTGCCAAACTGGATCTAGCTAAACCTTTCCCGCATTCTATGGGCTTATACAAATATTATAATTAAGCTTAGTTAGTCCTTAATCTTCCCGCGCGGGCACAATGTACGCGCCACCTTTGCGCATACCAAATCCCAATCAATTTGCATTGCCAATCGGTTCCAACCTGGCGGGGTTGGCCCAGTTCGCCGAACACCCGAGCATATTCGGGTTCCCATTCCTGTCCGTAAGCGTTCGGGAAGCTTATATTTTAATCTTTTCCAACCCACACACACACACACCCACACCTTTCGTCTGTTTCAGATCGTTTGGAGGCCTCGCCGCTTCACGGTTCACCGGTCGGAAGCGCACGAATGAATGAAAATTGATTGATAAGCGAATCGGGGCTCGGTTCCGTTTTTGCATCGCTTCCGTCAAATCACAGCGAGCGCGCGCACCCGCCACCCTTCACCCTGCTGGTCATTCCGCGTACCGTTCCGCTCTGGGTGTTGTGATGGAGCAGCTTACAAAGCTCGGGATTTGCATACATTTGTAAAATTTGAATAAATCACACCGAAGCCAGGTTGGAAACGGGGTGGCCAGGGGTGAGCCGTAAAAGGTTCCGGCGGCGCTGCTGATGAAAGGGACACGGCGCCGGACGATGCGCCATTCAGGGCGCGCGGAACACAGCGGTCCATCGCTGAGACACAGCAATCGCGCGAAATCACCGTGTGGAACGAACCGAAAGAACGAACGGTTTCGTCTTCACGTCGTCATAACGCGCCGGAGGATTGACGGCGGATCAACGTCTTGAGAACGAATGGGATGCTTTCTCGGAAGCAATCCAGGGAAATGGTACGCTTTACAGATTAACGTTTTTCGGCCTCAGCTCGGGACGGTTCATGCAGATTGAATGACTGTTACACCGTGCGTCTTTCCGACCCCGTCCGGGGAAAACATTTTCATTAACCCTTCCCTGCGCTTGAATTCCCATGAACAGAGGCTGACTGAAAGGTCTTACCCGGAAGGGCTATTGCCAGGTTGGCTATTGCTGCAGTAATGTAAATAATAAATACTCTTTCTTAATGCTGCCCTTCAGCCAGCACGAAACCCTTTGGAAACTCATTCAATAAACGATCATCCTGAAAGGGCACGCGAAACAATTAACACTCTCATTCGGTGGTTTCTGCCTTTCACTCGGCGCAGGCAATGAAAACCTTCCCCGCTATCTCGCTGTGAGATGACTGTTCAAAACTCAACGTTCTCCTACGGCTCGTTGATTTATGAAGCACCTACATAAACGATTCGCGCATGTGTGTGTGTGTGCGTGACCGTAATTTGTAGCAATCGTTTTATTGACTATCTTTTTATGACTATTACTCTGTACAGTAAACAACTCTGGACGGTCGGTTGTTTGGTGCTGGCTTGATGGATGAAGGCGCTGCGACAATTAAGAATCAGGTCGTGCTAAGTGTGCCGCATAGATATAAGAAGTTAATGTTTCTAAACCAATACATAAACTCAAACCATACGAACGTTAAGTTAGAAAAGTTGATGAATTAAATTCCAAAGAAATGTGATATACCCTAAGAAGAACGTTGAAACATGATACAACGAGAGTTGATCTTTGGTTTTTTACTTCCGTCAGCTAGATTCCGGGGAAAACATTTTCATTAACCCTTCCCTGCGCTTGAATTCCCATGAACAGAGGCTGACTGAAAGGTCTTACCCGGAAGGGCTATTGCCAGGTTGGCTATTGCTGCAGTAATGTAAATAATAAATACTCTTTCTTAATGCTGCCCTTCAGCCAGCACGAAACCCTTTGGAAACTCATTCAATAAACGATCATCCTGAAAGGGCACGCGAAACAATTAACACTCTCATTCGGTGGTTTCTGCCTTTCACTCGGCGCAGGCAATGAAAACCTTCCCCGAAGCCATTGCCCAGTTTGTGGCTTTTTACGAGTCCTTTTGATCGCTGTGCGCTATCGGTAATCTCGGTGACCCCGGGCAGATCGATTCGGTGCGACCTCACTGCAGTGCCATCGAAGCTGTGATGATGCTGCAGTTTTCGAAACGATCAGATGTTGGTTTCTTTCGCTTCCCGTCGAAGCTCGCTCCGATTGGACAACTCGGGGAAAAGTCCTTTTCTCGTCCGGGCCGGGATGACAGTGGGTGCTGTGCTGTGAATTACGGTCATTATCGATGGTGTTTAATTAAACCGGTGACGCTCTCGTGCTTCTTATATCTCTTCTTCTTACTCTTCTTTCTTTATTCAGGTTGGTTTCAGCTCATTTCCAGAAATTAGCTTCTTCCAATTCGTAAGCGAAAGCAGATATTACAATAAACTACCTTTTCTCTAAAAAATGAGTAAAATAAAACTTTAACTGTATGCTTCATTGAAAAGCTTTTATACCGATGCAGAATCAAAGGTTTCTATCCCTGTCATCACAACTAGAACAAAAACCCATAACCATTAACCTGTCCCCTGAACTCTTGAACATATTTCCAGAACAACCACGCGTCCAAAGTTGCACCAAACTCCCAGCGACAATCGTTTCAATTCACTATTGCGTTGTTGATTACATAGATTGCGTACTTATTGGAGTGTTTTGAATGTGGAGCAAAGTGTGTGTGAACTCAACAAACTAGCTACATTTTTACAAATTTTAATAAACATAAATTATAAATAATTTTAATATAGTGGTAATTATAAAATGGCATAAAATTTCGAAATGTGCATGAAAACCCCTGAAGGTATGCAATCTTCATTCAAATTTTGCCTTCGATGAAGCGTTACAAGAAGTTCCACCATTTTTCACACTACACATAAAAGATTATCAAGTTGTTGTTCTGCAAAAAAAAAATATTTCCGCTTTAGTTTGTTTTGCTTTGTATGGATATTTTTGTAACACAAGCAGTTCACTTTATTTTTATGTGCAGAAATTCCGCGAAAAACATCACACAAACGCTTCGAAGTAAATCCGTACAAAACGGTCCTGTCGACGCAACTCGGCGGCTTCTTGATGTCCGTTCGCAGAAACGATTTATTTCGGACGACAAATTCACACGAAACCCTAACGAACTCCGAAAGCGTCGGGATTGCGCGAATAAAGTACGCATCACACGCACACGGCCCAGCCAGCAAATTGCAATCCTTCAGCCGCACGCCGAACACGCTTTTCAAGGTCCATTTGTGTCGTTTGTCCCCGGTTATGTTGTCGAACACAACGCCACAACAATCGACAACGAATCGAACACGTATTGCCATCGCTACCGGCGTGGCTCTGGGCATGCTTCATTGTCGGGGCAGTCGGGGTCGCTTTCTGGGGGGAGAAAACTCAATTATCCTTCGGGCGGGCGTGTTTTCGCGTGTAAGCCAGCCCACGTTTCATTTCAGCAGCAGAAAAAAAAGAAGAAGGAAACACCACGAGCATCAATTCACCGGCCTATTGTGTGCGGGAATTGGGGAAGAATTTTATTTGTGTCATGTTCATGGGTTGCCGCCACTTCCTTAACCCGCCTTGGAGCGTGCGTGTCGATGACTTCTTCTCTTTCTATTGCTTCCCATTCGCTTGCTTTGCTTCGCTGCTGTCTAACTGATAAAAACCGGACCGGGCCCATTTTTTTCCCCTCTGCCATTTGTTTAATTTTATCGTGTTCGGTCCAAAACTCGACTCGCCTCCGGCCGCCTTTTTCGCACCTCGAACCGGGCGACTCGTGTTGGTTCGGCTGTGGAGCGGCGGTGCGGTGGAAATAGAACAAATTTCCCATGCATTCCTTTCGGTGCCTTTTAATGCAATTATCGGTTGGATTATTGGAATTAGTGTCGAGTCCGGCTGCTGTGAGCTGCGGGTTGCGCGCTAAATGAGGTTCCGGAACCGTCTTCTGGTTCGCCCGTCGAACCGGACCTGGGCTGGGTGTGTAATTAGACGTCGGTGGGATATTAATTGGAGCGTCTCTGGCCGGTGAAGATCGCACTGGGGGGGTGGAAGGTTCCGGGGCACGGTCGAAATGAAGTATGGCTTTTCGGAGCATCGGACGGATTTTTTTTGGGAGCTTTTTTGTTTCGCATGTATGCGCTTCGCCATTGCTTCGCCTTGCCGTTCCATAATCCGCCGGAGCTGAAGCGGTTGTCCGGAAAAAGGAATGATAAAAAACTGCACACACACAAGATGAAAACAGAACGCTTCATTTGCCTCACACCAGCGTCCGAACGGGAAATGGCAAATGAGGTGTTGATCTGCTCTTAAGCCGCTGTCGCACCGGGCAGACGCCGCGGAGGGTCTTGTTGTTCGTACAGCGTCCCGTCCTTTGCCAGCTTCGCTTGCGAAACCGATTGAACCAATTTTCCTGGATTTGCTCTAATTGCATAAACATAAATTAGCATTCGCGAGCGATGCAGGAGTGCTAATTAGTTACCACAAGCAGCAGAAGTAGCATTACCAGCAACGGGACGGCCGGTTGATACTGTAAACAATTGCAATAGAGAGTTCGGGCGGGAAAGAATAAGCAAACAGCATGGGCGAGAGAATAGAGATGGTGTTTGTTTTTATATCATAGCTCAAAGTACTCGAGAACCGATTACAACCTTATCCGCCGTGTAAATTACACTAATTGGTTCTTCGTTTCGAGATAAAATAGCCATCAGTTCATGAGGATTCCAGGGTGGTTTGGATGAAAATAAATATAAGAAAAATATTGAACGCGTCCGGTAATGGCATAGAATTCTGTAAATGTATAAATAAACTGAAGAAAAAAATATTCTTTGCTTGTTTTATCAGATTTTTGGAAATCGTTCTAACTCATTTCATATTGCATTAGCTTATTGCATACTTTCAGGCTGATTCAGCAGGCTTGCGTGTTAAAATAATGTAATTGCACCAATGTTTGATACGTAGTATATTAGCACACTGTTTGTCTTTCACAAAAAAAATGTTTCGGTTCGTTGCTTTTTTCTTAATCTGTCCGTTAGTATATTTATCACAGGAATATAATTTGTCTACTAAGAAGTACACGATACAAATTAAAAATATGCAAGCAATTGCATACCTTCAGGCGTTGTTAGCATTATCGATTTTAAATCGCTTCTTTTTTTCCTTACAAATTAACGTCGAAGAAAGCATACTTATACAGTCGCTGTATCGCGTTGCGCCTGTCCAAGATCCTTCGGCGCTCAGACTCGGGTTCCAAGTACTGGCCACTCTTTATTATTCATAAGCCGGTAGCCTGGGACCGCGAAAAGGTTTTCTCTGCATGCGTGATTATACACTCACGAAAGAAAAACCACGCAACGCACGGAAGTTACGTGAACGCCCCGTGGGGCGGGTGTCGTGAAGGTGCGTTTCCCCCCACGGGCCGGGGGAGATCGGGAAAATTCGATTTCCCAGCTGATCGAGTGATTTTGCGCGCGCGGGGGCACAGATTCAGCGAACTCGCCAAAGTGGAGCAGATGCTGCTGGGTGGAGTGCTTGATTGAGTTTTCTTTCACGCGAGGCCGAAATGTGCTTCCGACGCCCGCGGAGTGAATGTATGGTTTAAAGCGACGGCGAGAAAGCTTTAAGACGGCAGTGAAAACATGTCATAAAGCTACGGTGGAGTGTGCTTTTGGAAGGAGAGAAGAGAGAGAGAGAGAAAGAGATAAAGAAAGAGCGAGAGACGTGCCCGACTGTTCACCGTCTTTCTTGGAATTGCCGAAATTAGATTTTCCAGCGGATCATAATATTGAAAATATATTACAAGCAACAACAAAAAAAAACACACACACACCCGTGTCTCCTGTTAACCTTCTCGCCGTCCACAGCCACACGCAGTGAGTGAAGCAAAAGTATACATCACTTCTCAGTGTTTCGACTGTTTTCCAGTAAAGAAGGGTGCTGCAGAAAAACGGAGCCAGCAAAAAAAACGAATAAATATTGCAGAAAAAAAACCGTAAAACAGCGCGTGACTGGTGAAAGGTCAGGGAAAAATCCAGCTCCAAACTTTAGTCCTAATAATGTTTGTTCTATGTATTATTAATTTCGGAGTGGCTTTTTTACTAAAGTCCGTAGCTACCTGACGTCGTCAAAAATATTCGTTTCAGAAAAAAACAAACATACATCATGACAAAAACACTCTAGTGCAACATTTTCCCACCAGAGTGCCCAAAAACAACCTTCGCACGAAGCTGTCACGTAACTTCGGGCCGCTGTTCGCAGCACATGCGCATCGCCACCCAACCCCATCTCACCGTGAGTGAACTCTCGCACGGACCGAGCAATGTTTTGATGCGTGAGCACCCTGACCTGCGTGTGTGTGTGTGCTCTGCCGGTTCCGAGCGTAGGTCGGAAAGGATCGTATCGATCGAGACGTGACCGAACGTGTGGCTTTTTTCAAGGATTCTTTCGACCAGGCCGGGGCCTCTGACCCGTATTTCGGATTAGGGTGGGCTTTGCGAAATGTTGGTGGCGCCATCGAGTGGCCGCTTGGTGTTTTTTTGTTGTTGCTTTCGTTCTGTTGGATTTGGCTCACTCGCTCTCTCTCTGTCAAAGCTGAACGTTAATCCATTTTTCTTTCGTGTGTGTGCGCGTGTGTGTGCGCGCTTTCGACAGGGCAAGGTGCGGAGTGTTTATCCTAAGCTTTCGGTTGGCCTGTACCTTTTTGCACATAGCGAGCAGACTTTCCGGCTGATGATATATTAATGAGCTGTGTGATGGGAAAAGCTGAGTTCACTTAGTTGTGCTACCTGGGTTTTGGTTGGTTTGGTTTGATGAAGCAGTATTTAGTTGTTCCTACGTCAGAAGCGAAGAATGATTCCAGGCTGAAGGTGCTGCTTTATTTTTAGTTTTTAACGGCTTTACGGGAAATTGGATTTTTTGCTCTTTCATCGTCTGTTAAAACTCGCAGGTGCAACATCAGATATGGCTTTTAATTCTAAAAACCTTGGAATTATACCAGGATATAAAAGGAGCCACATAGGCAGTGAACCTATATTGCATTGAGCGACGATGAACGATAAACAATCAGTGTAATGAACGTTTAGATCGAATTTAGTCTTCTCATCCATCTCTAGCCGTAGACGGTCGGACGTATCTTTTCGTACTTTTTAAATTTTATGACTAATGAAATACTTCCCCATTCGTTTCGCCCGTCCGTTGCGTGATTCCTCACGGCGTGTTGCGTCAGATTTGATGCAAAATTAATTTATAATCTCCTCTGGCGGCGGTTTGGCCGGCATTCGCGGTTGTGTGTGTGTGCGAGCGCGTTCTGCCGGTTCCGAGCGTAGGTCGGAAAGGATCGTATCGATCGAGACGTGACCGAACGTGTGGCTTTTTTCAAGGATTCTTTCGACCAGGCCGGGGCCTCTGACCCGTATTTCGGATTAGGGTGGGCTTTGCGAAATGTTGGTGGCGCCATCGAGTGGCCGCTTGGTGTTTTTTTGTTGTTGCTTTCGTTCTGTTGGATTTGGCTCACTCGCTCTCTCTCTGTCAAAGCTGAACGTTAATCCATTTTTCTTTCGTGTGTGTGCGCGTGTGTGTGCGCGCTTTCGACAGGGCAAGGTGCGGAGTGTTTATCCTAAGCTTTCGGTTGGCCTGTACCTTTTTGCACATAGCGAGCAGACTTTCCGGCTGATGATATATTAATGAGCTGTGTGATGGGAAAAGCTGAGTTCACTTAGTTGTGCTACCTGGGTTTTGGTTGGTTTGGTTTGATGAAGCAGTATTTAGTTGTTCCTACGTCAGAAGCGAAGAATGATTCCAGGCTGAAGGTGCTGCTTTATTTTTAGTTTTTAACGGCATTACGGGAAATGGGATTTTTTGCTCTTTCATCGTCTGTTAAAACTCGCAGGTGCAACGTCAGATATGGCTTTTAATTCTAAAAACCTTGGAATTATACCAGGATATAGAAGGAGACACATAGGCAGTGAACCTATATTGCATTGAGCGACGATGAACGATAAACAATCAGTGTAATGAACGTTTAGATCGAATTTAGGTCGAATTCCCCCTAAAAGTATGCAATCGGCACAACATAGGTGGTAATACGTTTATTTTTTCGATTTAATAGTTCAATTCTAATTCAGATACTTTATTTATCATATGCAGCCATCAAAAGGATGCTTTTATCGTATTGAACAATGTACAAGCTACTGAAGAGAACATAATGAAATCAAAATATAAAAAAACTGTGATAACTGATGCAATAGGAAGCAGGAGAACCGATATGATAGCAGCAACTCTCTTGAAGCTCACCTTGACAGGCCAATAAAACACTCAATAGGCTAGCAAATGAGAGCCGTGGGCGAGGTTTTTTTTTCTTAGTAAAACGAGTCTCACCTGCTGTAAACACTGCCGTTCCCAGTAAAGCGACTTCATTAGAAGCCCGGCATCCACACCGGAACCGGAGGGGTTTGCCTACTCACTCAAAAGCTCATCAGCATTCCGTGCGCCGTCCGGCGTCGGTCGGATTGAATTTCCTTTCGCCCCCGGCCCGCTTCAGGGCACGCGGGCCTGGCAATGGCTTCGATAGTTAAAATGTTCCATTTTAATCAGATTTCCTACGGCCCCTGCTAGGCAGGAAGTATCGTGCTTGGTTGGGCCGGGGCGAGAGGGTTTCCTTCGGTGTAACTTTCAGAGCATTGCGCGCACAGCCGCTGCCCCTGCGCACCGGATGTTTGCTTGTTGGTTTGTTTTCTTTATTTTTCTTCGAGTGTGCGAAAGTGAAGCAAACGTGCCAGTGTGCGTGTCGTTTGCCTTCCTACGTGCCGATACCGGAAAGTGTTGGAAAGAGGAGTGTAAAACCAAAGGGCTAAAGGCCCCTCGGTAGCAAGGTGTAAATTGTCATCTACTTGTCTGGGCAATCGGAGGCGGATCCTCCTCGTCTGTTGTGTGTGTGCGTGTGTGCGTGTGTGCGTGTGTTGTGAAGTGAACACGAAGGGCTTTGGAAGTATTTTACCAAGTGGCACAGGAAGGAAGTGCTTGCGGCGGGAGTGCTTGTTGCGTGTTTTAAAAGTCTCGTCTGGCTGGGTGGAGAGTCGGCGGCCGATGGATAATGGATGCTGCGAGGATTAACGGCGGCGCTCGTTAGAGGGGACGGTGGCAGGACGTTTGGCGTCGCCGAGACGCGCACGACGATTAACATGAACATTTTTTAAAAGGTATGAGGGCTGGGTGGGAGATTTTTCTGGACTTTTTGTTTTGTTTCGGTTGCTGCCAGTTTTCCGCTGCCTTCATTCATCACGCGGTGTACACATTATGCGTCGGGAAATTAATTAATCGGAGCAGATGATGCGGCTTGCGCTTTGGATGCCGGCGGCGGCGGCGGCGGCGGCTGGGAAGTTTGTAGAATTTTATGTTAGTTCTCGCAACAGGCTCTTCTCATCCATCTCTAGCCGTAGACGGTCGGACGTATCTTTTCGTACTTTTTAAATTTTATGACTAATGAAATACTTCCACATTCTTTTCGCCCGTCCGTTGCGTGATTCCTCACGGCGTGTTGCGTCAGATTTGATGCAAAATTAATTTATAATCTCCTCTGGCGGCGGTTTGGCCGGCATTCGCGTTTGTGTGTGTGCGCGCGCGTTCTGCCGGTTCCGAGCGTAGGTCGGAAAGGATCGTATCGATCGAGACGTGACCGAACGTGTGGCTTTTTTCAAGGATTCTTTCGACCAGGCCGGGGCCTCTGACCCGTATTTCGGATTAGGGTGAGAAAGCTTTAAGACGGCAGTGAAAACATGTCATAAAGCTACGGTGGAGTGTGCTTTTGGAAGGAGAGAAGAGAGAGAGAGAGAAAGATATAAAGAAAGAGCGAGAGACGTGCCCGACTGTTCACCGTCTTTCTTGGAATTGCCGAAATTAGATTTTCCAGCGGATCATAATATTGAAAATATATTACAAGCAACAACAAAAAAAAACACACACACACCCGTGTCTCCTGTTAACCTTCTCGCCGTCCACAGCCACACGCAGTGAGTGAAGCAAAAGTATACATCACTTCTCAGTGTTTCGACTGTTTTCCAGTAAAGAAGGGTGCTGCAGAAAAACGGAGCCAGCAAAAAAAACGAATAAATATTGCAGAAAAAAACCCGTAAAACAGCGCGTGACTGGTGAAAGGTCAGGGAAAAATCCAGCTCCAACACTCTCCGTCGGGCCAAGGGTCTTCGACGGGTTGGCTCTCGTCCGGAACCGTAAAAGCGGCCCGCCCAAGCATCAAACTAATTGAGGTGGAAAAATGATGGTGCTACCCTGACCTGGCCGCCCGGATTTTCCCAACTCCCGCGCGTGGTTCGTCAAAAGAAGAAGAGAGAAAGAGAGTGCGAAAAAGAGTGAAAGATGATTATGAAAGCGGGTTGGAATTATCATCTTTTATTATTTAAACATTTATCTTTTTTTAATTTAAGGGTTTTGCTACATTTTTTATGTTTATTTTACAATATTTGTTGAAATTTCTTTAGTTAATTCTTTTGTACTTTCTTAAATGTGTTTTGTTCATTAAGTTGTTTCGCTTATTTCAGTATCTTCTCTTTTGTTATGTTGTTGTTGAGGCGGTGGTGGTGGGTTAGAATATCCATAGGACCATCACCTTAAGCACATTAATCTTGCTAGAGTTATTTTCACGTTTTATTGTCAATTTCATTGTTTAGTAGCACTTATATTTTTTCACTGTTTGTCATATAAACTTTAGTCCTAATAATGTTTGTTCTATGTATTATTAATTTCGGAGTGGCTTTTTTACTAAAGTCCGTAGCTACCTGACGTCGTCAAAAATATTCGTTTCAGAAAAAAACAAACATACATCATGACAAAAACACTCTAGTGCAACATTTTCCCACCAGAGTGCCCAAAAACAACCTTCGCACGAAGCTGTCACGTAACTTCGGGCCGCTGTTCGCAGCACATGCGCATCGCCACCCAACCCCATCTCACCGTGAGTGAACTCTCGCACGGACCGAGCAATGTTTTGATGCGTGAGCACCCTGACCTGCGTGTGTGTGTGTGCTTGCGTCTGGGAAATGTTTTCCTTCACATCCTACACCACCGCCGGACGGATTGTGAAAGGACACAGCTCACGAGCGTGAGAACCATCGCCTCTCACACGGTGAGCATGAGTGGCGCTCACCGCGGACACGCGGAGTGAATGCTCCTCTCACGAATGTCACCTTCATCTCACCGGGTAAACAGCTTCCCAAAAAAGGCGTCAGCGCACGGTGAGTGCTGCACGAGCCCGTCAGTCTGTTCTCGTACCGTCAGCCGTGCAGGGAACGCTTTCTCGGTCGCGTCGCCAGTTCGCTCGGTGGAAGGTTGTTTCGATCGCGTTTGAAGGGAAAGGTCGCTGAAACGGTAAACCACCTCCCCCACCACCATAGGGACATCATCGGTGATTATGCTCTGTTTGGACGGACCCCGCCGGGTATGCTGCTGCCAGGTGTTGCTGTCAGGTGGGATCGATCTTTGATAGGTGGGCGTGCGTGTGTTTGTGGGTATGCGATGAGGGTGTTCGACTAAAGATGACGGTCGTGGATGACTCCGGCCCGACCGGGCTATATTGATAATTTCATTTGTGTCCGTAGTTCATCAAGAAGCTGGCAGCTGCAGACAGGAAGGGCAAGATGATGCAGAGAACTTAAAGCGTTTAAATATGCCAGGGATCTTCTCGCGTAATCAATTGGATTTAGCAAGAAAAATGTTTGGAGTACGACATAAGTACAAAAACTCCTTAATCATCAGATTATTGAAGTATTTTTGCATATTTTTACTACAATATTTCCATAATTTAATATGCATGGTTGAGATTGCATAAAGAGTGAAAGATGATTATGAAAGCGGGTTGGAATTATCATCTTTTATTATTTAAACATTTATCTTTTTTTAATTTAAGGGTTTTGCTACATTTTTTATGTTTATTTTACAATATTTGTTGAAATTTCTTTAGTTAATTCTTTTGTACTTTCTTAAATGTGTTTTGTTCATTAAGTTGTTTCGCTTATTTCAGTATCTTCTCTTTTGTTATGTTGTTGTTGAGGCGGTGGTGGTGGGTTAGAATATCCATAGGACCATCACCTTAAGCACATTAATCTTGCTAGAGTTATTTTCACGTTTTATTGTCAATTTCATTGTTTAGTAGCACTTATATTTTTTCACTGTTTGTCATAAAAACTTTAGTCCTAATAATGTTTGTTCTATGTATTATTAATTTCGGAGTGGCTTTTTTACTAAAGTCCGTAGCTACCTGACAGAATATAAGAACCGACTACTAAGCCACTGGTGAAGTAAATAGAGGAGAAGCAGTCTTAGCAAACATTAAGATGTTATGTTCCATCGTGTTTACTATACACGCTTTTTAATAGATTAATTTTTTTATGGTTTTAAACAATTTTTACATCACCTCAAATTATTTATCTACATTTTTATGGTGCTAACTGAAACACATGAGAAGATTATTATTGTATTTTGCTTCATTGATGCTTTCTTAATGAAACAAGCGGCAACGTAACGCTGCGTGAAGCGAGTTTTTAGCGCACCATTTACGTTTAAAGTGCGATCGTCCCGGCTCGACGAGAGAAGCCGCGTTAAACTGGTAAACGATTCCGTCGGTTCTAGCCGAGACCGGGCGGTTTCGGGCGATGAAAAAGCCGGCCGTAATTACGTTGGGCAAATAAAACTGACGTTCCGGTTGTTGGTGTACGGAGAGGGCGTTTTTTCCTGCTTCTCCTCTCGCGGAGGAACGAAGGAACCTCGGGGCGCATTCCGGCTGAAATTGGGCACTATGTAATCTCATTTGACGTTGGTTTCGGTGGAGCCTTCCGTCTGCAAAGGGAAGGATAATGTCTTCGTCTCCGTTAATAAAGAGTGACTTGTAGCAGTGAGGATGAGGGCTGGGCGCCATCACAGCCCACTTACAGACAGCCTCGGCGCGTCTAGAGACGAGCTGTTTTTCTTTGCCGGCCCTTGCTCCATTTTATGTAACCCTGACATAAATCTTGACGAGGGAAGTAAAGTGACGTCGTGCGCTTTCGGTTGTAAATCTTGCGAAGGTCAAAATCGGTACACCATTTATCATAGTGGAGCGTGGGGAGCCTGGTCTAGTTTCGGGCCTGGGTGGGATTTTTTTTCTTAGTAAAACGAGTCTCACCTGCTGTAAACACTGCCGTTCCCAGTAAAGCGACTTCATTAGAAGCCCGGCATCCACACCGGAACCGGAGGGGTTTGCCTACTCACTCAAAAGCTCATCAGCATTCCGTGCGCCGTCCGGCGTCGGTCGGATTGAATTTCCTTTCGCCCCCGGCCCGCTTCAGGGCACGCGGGCCTGGCAATGGCTTCGATAGTTAAAATGTTCCATTTTAATCAGATTTCCTACGGCCCCTGCTAGGCAGGAAGTATCGTGCTTGGTTGGGCCGGGGCGAGAGGGTTTCCTTCGGTGTAACTTTCAGAGCATTGCGCGCACAGCCGCTGCCCCTGCGCACCGGATGTTTGCTTGTTGGTTTGTTTTCTTTATTTTTCTTCCTTTCGTTCGTTACTTGTGACGTGGTTTGTGCTCTTTTTCTTAAAAATAACTTTGATCCAGCGTTTTTTTGTTTTGTTTGCGTGTGCTCTCAGTGGCCATTTTTTTCTCGCTCTTACATCCCACAACAATGCTTTTTGCGGGCCGTGCTGTTTTTGCTGGTGTGGAAAGTAATTGGAGATGTTTTTTTGTTGTTGCTTTTTTACTCTTCGCAAACGTGTGCTGAAACTTCAAATTAGCTTCCAGCTGCTTTTGGGTTGCCTTTCTTTCTCACACAGAGAGAGAAAAAAAACCTTGCAATAGGGAAGTTCTATTCGCTCTCGTCTCGAAATAGTACTGAACAATGTGAAGAGCAGTATTTAGTTGTTCCTACGTCAGAAGCGAAGAATGATTCCAGGCTGAAGGTGCTGCTTTATTTTTAGTTTTTAACGGCATTACGGGAAATGGGATTTTTTGCTCTTTCATCGTCTGTTAAAACTCGCAGGTGCAACGTCAGATATGGCTTTTAATTCTAAAAACCTTGGAATTATACCAGGATATAGAAGGAGACACATAGGCAGTGAACCTATATTGCATTGAGCGACGATGAACGATAAACAATCAGTGTAATGAACGTTTAGATCGAATTTAGGTCGAATTCCCCCTAAAAGTATGCAATCGGCACAACATAGGTGGTAATACGTTTATTTTTTCGATTTAATAGTTCAATTCTAATTCAGATACTTTATTTATCATATGCAGCCATCAAAAGGATGCTTTTATCGTATTGAACAATGTACAAGCTACTGAAGAGAACATAATGAAATCAAAATATAAAAAAACTGTGATAACTGATGCAATAGGAAGCAGGAGAACCGATATGATAGCAGCAACTCTCTTGAAGCTCACCTTGACAGGCCAATAAAACACTCAATAGGCTAGCAAATGAGAGCCGTGGGCGAGGTTTTTTTTCTTAGTAAAACGAGTCTCACCTGCTGTAAACACTGCCGTTCCCAGTAAAGCGACTTCATTAGAAGCCCGGCATCCACACCGGAACCGGAGGGGTTTGCCTACTCACTCAAAAGCTCATCAGCATTCCGTGCGCCGTCCGGCGTCGGTCGGATTGAATTTCCTTTCGCCCCCGGCCCGCTTCAGGGCACGCGGGCCTGGCAATGGCTTCGATAGTTAAAATGTTCCATTTTAATCAGATTTCCTACGGCCCCTGCTAGGCAGGAAGTATCGTGCTTGGTTGGGCCGGGGCGAGAGGGTTTCCTTCGGTGTAACTTTCAGAGCTTTGCGCGCACAGCCGCTGCCCCTGCGCACCGGATGTTTGCTTGTTGGTTTGTTTTCTTTATTTTTCTTCCTTTCGTTCGTTACTTGTGACGTGGTTTGTGCTCTTTTTCTTAAAAATAACTTTGATCCAGCGTTTTTTTGTTTTGTTTGCGTGTGCTCTCAGTGGCCATTTTTTTCTCGCTCTTACATCCCACAACAATGCTTTTTGCGGGCCGTGCTGTTTTTGCTGGTGTGGAAAGTAATTGGAGATGTTTTTTTGTTGTTGCTTTTTTACTCTTCGCAAACGTGTGCTGAAACTTCAAATTAGCTTCCAGCTGCTTTTGGGTTGCCTTTCTTTCTCACACAGAGAGAGAAAAAAAACCTTGCAATAGGGAAGTTCTATTCGCTCTCGTCTCGAAATAGTACTGAACAATGTGAAGAAATGATTCAAAACTTAAGACTTTTGAAGTGGCGATGAAACAAGCGGCAACGTAACGCTGCGTGAAGCGAGTTTTTAGCGCACCATTTACGTTTAAAGTGCGATCGTCCCGGCTCGACGAGGGAAGCCGCGTTAAACTGGTAAACGATTCCGTCGGTTCTAGCCGAGACCGGGCGGTTTCGGGCGATGAAAAAGCCGGCCGTAATTACGTTGGGCAAATAAAACTGACGTTCCGGTTGTTGGTGTACGGAGAGGGCGTTTTTTCCTGCTTCTCCTCTCGCGGAGGAACGAAGGTGTCTGGGCAATCGGAGGCGGATCCTCCTCGTCTGTTGTGTGTGTGCGTGTGTGCGTGTGTGCGTGTGTTGTGAAGTGAACACGAAGGGCTTTGGAAGTATTTTACCAAGTGGCACAGGAAGGAAGTGCTTGCGGCGGGAGTGCTTGTTGCGTGTTTTAAAAGTCTCGTCTGGCTGGGTGGAGAGTCGGCGGCCGATGGATAATGGATGCTGCGAGGATTAACGGCGGCACTCGTTAGAGGGAACGGTGGCAGGACGTTTGGCGTCGCCGGGACGCGCACGACGATTAACATGAACATTTTTTAAAAGGTATGAGGTGCTGGGTGGGAGATTTTTCTGGGCTTTTTGTTTTGTTTCGGTTGCTGCCAGTTTTCCGCTGCCTTCATTCATCACGCGGTGTACACATTATGCGTCGGGAAATTAATTAATCGGAGCAGATGATGCGGCTTGCGCTTTGGATGCCGGCGGCGGCGGCGGCGGCGGCTGGGAAGTTTGTAGAATTTTATGTTAGTTCTCGCAACAGGCTCTTCTCATCCATCTCTAGCCGTAGACGGTCGGACGTATCTTTTCGTACTTTTTAAATTTTATGACTAATGAAATACTTCCACATTCTTTTCGCCCGTCCGTTGCGTGATTCCTCACGGCGTGTTGCGTCAGATTTGATGCAAAATTAATTTATAATCTTCTCTGGCGGCGGTTTGGCCGGCATTCGCGTTTGTGTGTGTGCGCGCGCGTTCTGCCGGTTCCGAGCGTAGGTCGGAAAGGATCGTATCGATCGAGACGTGACCGAACGTGTGGCTTTTTTCAAGGATTCTTTCGACCAGCTCCCGCGTGGTCTCATAATTTAGCAATAGATCCTGCTCCCCAGGAGCAGCGGTTAGCTCGTGCAAACACCCACACACACACACACACACGATGGCGGGCTGACGTCCGGTTTTTGTTTGATGGCTCCCCCGAGGGCCGTGTGGTCGGGATCTACACGTCGGGTCGGTGGATATATCCGCATAAACTTGCAATTTCACGGTGCACCCGCCGCCATATGTTTGCCAGCGCGTGCGCGCTCCTTTGTGTGTGTGTCGGGGCGCGAATATTCAACCACCAGTCCCAGCGCCACAACCGGCACGCGGCCGCGCTTGGGTTCGGTTCGTATGCGTTTGTTTTGCGAATTTAGTATGCAAAACTTCGACCAGGAATGGAAACCATTTGTGTGCTGCCCGGGACCGTTGTTTTCTTTTTGCTGTTTTGTTCGTGCGGCCCGAAATTACGAACAATCCGTGCTGCCATCTGCAGACATCAATTTGGCATTATAATGGTCTGAGGGGGTGGTTTTTGCGTTTTGATGGGCTTTGCTTGTTCTCTGCTTATTGGGTGTGTTTTTTGGCGGTCAAGCAATCGATTTGAAGTAGATTTTTTTGTGACTCAACGCATGCGGATATTGAAGTTTGTGGAAAGGAATCAAAAGTGTGAAGAGTGGAATTATCGTAGGATTGAAGTGTGTTAATTGGACGTGGAAACACGGTTGCAATCGAATCGAAGAGCTTGATAACCAATGTCGAATTGTGTCTTTCATAAGACTGTTCAATCAATGCTGTTCAATCAATCCCTTATAAATTAGGATTGTAAAAACTTGTGTTTTGAGTGGAAAAAATCTGATGGATTTTAAATATCTGGAAGAGAAACTGCGTAAAATAGAAGCTTCGAAACATTTTTGCCTAAGTAATTATTAATTTTGAAAGCTTTTATCAACGTACGTATGCAACACACAACAAATATAAACAAACACCAGGAAACCTCACACGAAGCCTACTTTTCAACCTGCTCCGACGTGCTGGTTTAATTATTTTGTTTTTGTTCCACATTCGCCCGTACACGCCAACAGAACAGGGCTCTCATAAACCCGACCCACAAACCGGCACCATTAATCATCGAAAGGAAGGCGGCGGCGGTGGCGTTGGCGATCGGTCATGCATTTGGGGTGTTTTTGTTTTCACCGGGGAGAAAGAAATCTGCTGCCTCCCTGTGCCACGGCCCATCGGGGATAGGTGGCGGATTTTCGCCGGCATGAGCGCGCGAGCGCGCGCCCTCGAGGGTGCAAATTTGTGCGAATATGCTTTGCGCACTGATCGATTACGTAATGGATTATTTTTTGCACTTTCGTCCCCACGTTACGTGTGTTTTGTGTGTGTGTTTTTTTTTACTTTCGGTCGGACCTTGTACGGGCGATTTCTCAGGGGAGAAATTTTTGCCAAACTTTCCAACGAGCTCGACGGAGGAGCAAAAAGTTAACTCATTTATTTTCTCGCATCCCTACCGGAACGTGTTTTTTGCCGGTGTGTGTGTGTGTGTGTGTGGAACTGACCTTGTTTCGTGTGGGATGTTGTGTAGTGGCTATCGTGGCTAGTTTCTGACATTTTCCCTTATACTGCAGAATAAGGAATTGATGAGTTAAAAGGGCATTTCGCAGACGCGCTTATGTTCGATAAGGATACGCTTGTTTATTTTTGAGAAGCTTTCTACGTAGAATGATCACTGTTTAAACTTTTCTGTCAGCTGAGCAAGCTCGCGTTTGTCCATGAAAATTAAAATTCTTTTGGTCCGGTATGTGACATTTGCGCCTAAAGGTATGCAATGTGCATTACAAATTAATATTTCCACCTTCGGAAGTCGATTACTGGCATGTTTTTGAGATATTTTCTCATTCTATTGATTGTGAATATTTTTTATATTATTTTTTAATGTGTGTTTTTGCCAGTTGTGCATTTTTATAAGAAAACATCTTTTTTTTAAATTGAAAGGTGTAAACATATCGGTTTCAACGGTATCAATCAATGAAAATTTCACCAAAATAAAGTCTTATTACATTCGGTTCCTAATTGTTTTTGTGCAAGTTGTAGCTAAGCAGAGATAGCTAATCATCTCAGTGGAGAAAAAAAACACTCACTGGAATAAGTAAGTGAATTCTTTTCCCGCAAGACCTGCCCAACAATGCACCAAGCATTCGAGCCCAAACTTTCAACGGTCTTCTGCCTTTTGGAGCCCTCCGAACGGGGCAGACTAAGCGTCGAAGTTTAAAAGTACTAAAAAAGAGTTTGCTGGAATGATGTCTAAGTATTGTTGGCAATTGTGTTGGCGTTTGGGGAAACATGCCTGTCGTTGTTTTATAAATAAAAAAAGAGCAAGACTCTGGCTCAAAAAACAAACCACGAGCAAAACAGACAAGCTTGATCCCTAACAACGGCACACATTCTTTTGCAGCATGCAACGCCCTGCGTTGTTTCGGTGCACGACTCGCAAACTTCGTCCGGAAGCAGTTGATTTAATTAAGTTTCGCTTCCGGC
>KZ070212.1:204663-214779 GCA_002091845.1 Anopheles cracens
CACCCGCAGGTCTCCTGGATCCGGCACCGAGATCTGCATCTGCTGACGGTGGGCAAGGCGACGTACACCTCCGACCAGCGCTACCAGAGCGTCCACAATCCCCAGCTGGACGACTGGTCGCTGAAGGTGAGCATCTTGCCCCTCTTCTTCCAGGGTGCCTGAAAGCGTCTCCGGGTGTAGCGGGGGAGGGGTTTTGCGGTGAACGTCACCACCGGCTCGGGTCACCGCACCGAACGCTCCCAACGCTCATTACTATTCATGATAATGAGCTTGATAAGTTATTTGACGGCGTAAAAGCTGTCCCCGGCGCCAATATGCCGCATCGAATTATGGCTCCCGGGCCGGGGATCCCCGTTCGGTTAAGATTTTCATTAACTGGTAATCTGGCCGATTATCTGGCCGAGCCAGCCGAGTTCGCCCGGGAAGAAATCGTGTCGTGTCACTTTTATTGCCGACCCAAACTCGATCAGGCTCCGATGGATTAGAACCTCGGGGGTCATATTGGTCACTCGACGGGGTGGTAATGTGGTTTGCGCTTCGTGCGCTCGCGCTGTTTGGGCAGGAATTTATTCTGTTTAATAGAGCAATCTTTATTAATGGACCATGTACCACGTGCTTTTGCAGTGTGTAATGAGCCGGACCAAATGAGGAAATATGGAGCTCTGGACAAGTGAGTCCTTTGTTGGTTAAAACGGAAATGGTATAGCCATTAGTTGAAGATTTATGAGGGTTTTTTTTACAATTTTTTTAAGGAGCTGATTTTTTGTATAAAATAGTAATGGTTTTGTGATATCATTAGTTTGTTTCAATAACTTGTTGGATGCTTTGGAAGGTAACGTTTATTTCATTTTATTGGTTTTATATAAATAATTTTTAGATTACATTAGGTTTGTTTCTTCAAGTGTTCTTTTTCTACTATAAAATTGATTTACTTTTATTTGTTTCATATGATAGATGATTCGTTTCTTGTAGCAGACATGCCAAACATGCCAAAAACGAGATAAATACAATACCCTTTCGGAAATGTTTGTCGATACCAATCAAAGACTAGAAGAAACACCATTGCGATACGTTACAAACCAAAACCCATCCCAGCTCTCCCGCTCGTCTTCGGGAGTATCGATAACACGTTCCAAATTCTTTGAGATGGGTGTGAAGTTTTGGTAAGATTGGTGCTCCCATTCGCACGAGACAAGACAGCAACCCATCCCGCCACGGATCGAAATCAATACGACGTTCGGGATGCGAAGTTTTCCACAAATATACTTTCGAGCGAAACCTCAAACCGCTGCAACTCAATTATCCGTCCTCCGGACCGTCGAAGGCCTCCGTCTCCGGCTGGAACAAAACTTCCCCAATTCCCCAAAGCAACAAGAGAGGGAGAGAGAAAGGGAGAGAGGGAGACAAACAGAAAGGAGAAGTATAAAACAAACCACCGAATGTGTTTCCATCCGGTCCGAAATCCATCTCGCCATCCGTTCGAAGGGTGAAAATGTTCGCCCGTGTTTCTGCGTGGTTTGATTTTTGAGTGCTTTTCTCTCCCTTCGCAGGTCCTGTACCCGCAGCAGCGCGATTCCGGCGTGTACGAGTGTCAAATCTCCACGACGCCCCCGGTCGGCTACTCCATGATGCTGTCGGTTGTCGGTAAGTTGTTTTTGTGGTTTTGGGGCGGCTGACGGCCGAAGGTTGCTCCCTGGGCGCGAATTCACGCGTCGCATTTCCGGCCGCTGCCGGTGCAGGGACCTTCGTTTGCGCGGTGCTGCCGTCTGCCGTTGCCGGCGTGCGTGAAAATCGAGAACCAATTTCACACGAGCATTTGTTGATTAGATTTTGCCGCTGTGTTTGCTGTTTGGGCCGCCGTCTACGAGTGTGTTCCGCGGCTGGCGCTGTGCTTCCCGGTAGGAAATGGAATTTTCTTGGAACCGCGCAATGGGATACTTACAGGAGAGTCGTAAAAATCGATCGGTGTGCCGTCGCAGCCAGATTCCACGCGGCCTCCGTCACCGAAAAGATTGACAGACTAATTATATTTGATCCTCGCCGGAAGCGCCGTTGGAAAAGTCCACACCCAATACCTAGCGGGTCGTTTAACGAGCAATTAGTCGTTCATTAGCTTGAACACAGACATCAACTTCCAACAACAAATAGTCACTTCACCGAGGCTGCCACCATTTAGTGGGCCCCCGAAAACAGGGCCCAACATTTTCGTGCAGATTTTCCCACGTGCCTCCGTCGTGGGCGGCGTCGTGACACCCAAACCACCCAAACACCATCTTGGAGCGCGTTGTAATAAAAAGCGATAAGCGTACTCCCGGTGGAAATCAATGCCATTATCATCCATCATGCGGCGGTTCGCCGAGCGCCGGGTGGGTTTTCGGGGGCTGCTGCTGTCGCTGTAATCCGGAACTGATGGGAAATTTCATTACAGGAGAAATTCCCGCAGCGCATTACACAAACGGAGCCCATTACGTAGGGGGGCTACGTAGGCACGCATCAACAGTTTTGCCACCACCGCGCGTGCATGTGCATGCACGGTGGGCGAATAAATTACTCCCGCATCGGATCGGGTGCGCTGGGTGGAGCTGCCGGAAGTGCCGGGGGCGCTGGGGGTTTGAGACCGGCGAGCGTTATTACCGGCTTGGGACAGAGCCGTTCGCCAGAATCTGCAACGCTCAGCCAATAAAGTTCCGCATCCGTTCGGTGCGTGTGTGTGTGCGCTAGATACTGCTGACAATGTCTTGAGAAATTAATAAACACCTCTCAGCGCTCCGGATGTAATCTATGGCCTGCTCTGCGCCAGCAGCACCCTACCGCTCCGTTGCTTGCATTGTGCGGTCGATAAATTATGCAGTTTTGTGCAAACATATTCCAGCGTGCGAAGCGATGCTGTGCTGACGGGCGGCGTACTCTCTGGCAAGGAGTTGAATCCGGTAGAAAATAATTAGTAGTAAACGCATTTTAATGAAGCACTCCTGTAAACGAACCCTTCCCGATTCAATTGGTAGACGGCTGGCTAACTCGGTTTCGCTCGATGCTTAATTTTGCAGAACCCATAACGACCATTATTGGAGGACCGGACCTGTACATCGATACCGGGTCGACGGTGAACCTTACCTGCATCGTGCGGCATCTGCCCGAGCCACCGCCGCTGATCCAGTGGACGCACAACGGCGAGGTAAGAAAATGGAAATTTAATCGTGTCTAGGACTTTATAGGTACAGCACCGAAATCGTCGCTATGTTTAGTTTCGTTAAAGACGATCGAAAATAGGCGTTTTGAGGTTATATTTTTAGGTTATTTTATTTATACAATTCTGTTCGATCGTTTATTCAAATTCTTTCCTTTTCACTACTATAAAAAACACATCCGGCTTGGGTTGTGGTTGATCAAGAAGAGCTATTATTTATTGTCGCACATTCTGATAGCGCATTCTCATGGCGCCTCTCGCAACGCTCTTAATCTCCTCTCTCTATGCCCTGCATATTGCATACATTAAGGCGCGTATGCTTAGACGCGAAATAAATTCTACAGACACTTCTTGGTATTGGTTACGTATTGTTTTTTTTGTCTTAATACAGCAAGACCTCTTTTGAGATACAATGTTAAAGCTATGGTAAAGCAACATTTCGCTCTAAAATCATTCAATCGTCAAATTAGAACAAACAAAACCCGCTCAGAATAGCTTCCCTAGAACCATCTTCCAAGCACGCTGTACAAACGACCCAATCTGCACTCATCTTTCAACTCGAGTTGAATTAATTACTCCGGTGAAGGCTACTTGAGTTGTCCATTTCCATCACCGGCGCGTGTTCACTTCAGCACACCCACGAACGCAAACCACAACCGACCGACCGACCCGTTTCGCACATCATGCGATTCGGATCGGATGAAAAATGTTTCCGTACCCCTGCTCCTGCTCGCCATTAAAAAAAAAACGCTGCAAAAATGGCCCGTTCGCGTTTTTAATGCGTCCCACTCGTTAGCATAATTTGCAGCAATTTGACCGGTTAATGTTTCGCCGGTGGTGGCCTCCGTGCCGGGAGTGCGATTTCATGTTCCGGTGCAGCCCCGTCTACCTTTAGCTAGCCGAAGGCAAAAACGGGCAACCGAAATCGATGTTTGCTTTCAACGCAAACACTTAACTGAAGCAATTTGGGCGATCTGATCGTACCCGTGCAGGGTGAAAGGTGTTTTACGCGCGAATGTGTACGCGGGAATGCACCGCGATGCAGTTCTTAATTATGGAGTCCGACGGGCACTAATGTCCATCGGGCAGCACGCTTTTAAGGGTGGTCACGGTGGACCGTTTTCCTTTGCTAAAGTGGGTTCAATGGCACGCTAAATGGGTTTAAGTGCTTAACAATCATCGCGAAAGGATAGGGTGGGATTAGAGGGAAAGCCGTTAAATAATCTATTTAGACGATTTGAGCAATGATTTAGAAATAATGTAATTTAAGCTTACTCATTAGGTGGGTTCACACGAGTCGAACTTTTGATGACGAGCCTCACGCACACATTTACTGGATATCCTTTTCTGCTTGAAACAGAGTAGCCAAATTTTGCTCGACTCACTAATACATTGACAAAAAAAGTTCGCAGATCGCACAAATTCGAGCAGAGCTCGACTCGTGTGAACCCACCTATGGAATCGTTAAAAATCTTCTGCTTGTTTACGCCTGCAAGTATGCAATCAAAAGATAAATACATACATTTTTCATAATAGCACATTTCACACTCTAAGTCTCAAAGTAGTCCCATCCAGATAACGTTATATTGCATACTTCTAGGAGTAAACAATCTAATCTACCCGAAAGTATGCAATATATGCGAAAAAAGGCGTTTTATTTAATAATTTGTGATTTATCTCATAAGTTATTAGGAAATGTCACGATTCGCCTTTAAACTATGTTGAAATGGATTATTTGTTAGTTTCTTCTACCCTAAAACTCGTCTACTCAAGACGATTGCAAAATTGACCCTCGTCCCTCGAACATTCCTCTCGATTTTTAATTTTTCATGAAATACTCGCACGCTCGTGGCGTGCTTTGGGAAGCCTCTTCCGGCTCGTTACAAAACACACCGCGTAATGACGCATGATCCATTTTCAAGGTTAAGCGGAGGAAGTAACCTTCACTTGCCAAACATTGTTTCGATCTCCAACCTTACCTTCACACAAGTTACATTCCGCCGGGACTCACTCGGGGCCTGTCGCCAGCGTTACCGACGATACGCCGTCTCGAAATAAATCCTCCCCAAGGAGCGCTCTTTTATTTGCTTTCCGTGGAAATGGAAAAGCCCCATATTGTGCACTGGATGCGGTTGTGGCAATAGAGAGAAAAAAAAAACAAACCACACGACAAGGTCGTCGGTTGAAGGCGAAGTGAGCGTGGGTTGCTAACCGACGCCGCACTGTTCTCGATCTTTACAGGAAATCAACTACGATTCGCCACGTGGCGGTGTGTCGGTGATCACGGAAAAGGGTGACATAACGACCTCCTATCTGCTGATCCAGCGCGCCCGATCCTCCGACTCGGGCAAGTACACGTGTCTGCCCTCGACGGCCAACCCGATGACGGTGCACGTCCATGTGCTTAATGGTAAGTGGCAATTTGCAGTGCTGGGTTTTCCCGCTGCAGGTCCCGCGGCGCGCGGGCCCCGTAAGCCGTCGAGATTTACTTGATTGAAATTACTATCTTTGCATTGCTCCACCGACCAACCGATTCGTACGCTGCAAAACGCGGTGCAAAATTGGCTCCACTCGCAACACGTTCGTTTTTCTTCTGCCAACGCTGACGCACCGCCCGGCTGCGATTTGACGATCTGAACGGCGAACGCGCATGTAGGCGAGCATCCGGCGGCGATACAGGGCGGCGAAGGCTTGCGGTGCAGCGTGCTCCTGACGTTCGTGCTGCTGCTGCTGACAATGGGACTGCGAGCGTTCCCAGTGCGATAAGATTGCGCTTCCTGAAAGCAATTCATCCGTACGTTCGACTCGATCCATTACGGGGGCGGTTTGTTTGGCAAGGTTTTATGCAAAACAGATCCATTTGAGTTGAGCGTTTTGAGTGTATTTAATAAATTCGATTAGCTAATAGAGGTTTGAACTATTTTGTACTTGTGTATATGCTGATTTTAAAATTAATTTGAATGGTTTTTGAAACAATTGCTACTAAATAAAAAAAATGAATTAACCATTGAAGAATTCTCTTAAAAAGAGGATATCTACACCTTAGTTTGAAGATCAAAATTCATTAGTCAAATTCCAACGAGAGTTATCCTTATTTTCTGGAAGTAAAACTTTTGTTATGTTGTGAACAAGGATCAGCATTTTGTCTTGCGTACCAAAACCTTCAACCAGCATAGCTAAGAAATTTGTAAATATTTTTTCCCCATCTCGTTCAACTGACAAATGTATTCGTTAGGGCTAACGACTAGACATTAAGCGAAGGAAATGAAAACATCATCCATCTCAAGGTTTTCCACGAGCGGGCACCGTTCGGTGAACAGTTCCGTTCGAAAACTTATCGTCCGCAAGCTCTTCGTTATCATATGCAAAGTTCACCTCACACGTGCCCGACTGCTCCAGGCGACATTAATTTGGCCACCGCGATAGCAAGTGCGTATGGGACCCTTGGAGCCTTTGGTGTGGGACAGGAGCGCTACAAATCTCCCCCTGATTCATGGGCACACACATACACACGTGAGCCTCGGCTATTTGTTTTGCAAAACTGGGGGGGCTCTGCGAGGTAGGCGAATCTGTAAATATACATTCATCATGCTGCAAACTACATCCGCGTTTCGGTTGCCGTCGAGTTCGCGCCAACGAGGCCGGCAGGCCAAGACAGATGAGGTTCGTTCATCTTTGACAGGGTTAGCTGGGCCAGTGGCGAAACAGACGTACGTCCCGAACGCACCGACAATGGCGCTGCCTGTCCGGCTGCCCTCCCCCCCAGGAAAATGTTCCCGAAGGTCGTCACCGTGTTTAAGGACAACCGGGTCGATCCTTTGTTCCCTCCCGGATCTTGGGGCAGCGTATTTTTTTCTTCGGCGGCACGTGTATTCGACGAGAAAGGAATAAAATAAAATAATATATCAGCGCGTTCAGTTTCGCTGGGACATAATGGACGTGAAAAGGACGATCGAACCGAGAAAGGATGCCAACGGGCGCGCCTGCGTGCGGCTGGAGATAAAAACAAATCTCGTGAAGATAAATTATTCCGGAATGAATGCCATCGTACTTGGAAATGGGTTGTTTTTGTTTTGTCTGCAGCGTACAATCGGAACACTGTGTTTTGTTTTTGTTGTTGTTCGGGGCGCTTGTGACGTTTCGTTATTTTCACATTTGTATTTGTGTGTGTGTTTTTTTCGCTCTCTTTTGGGTAAACAAAGGGGCTGGACAGCCAGCATTATCCCTTTGTAGCGGTATCGTGTTGCGATGTTTGAAATATTTTCCGTACTATCCGTTTCACCGGGGTGGGGTTTTGCACCCGCCAGCAATTACCGTCCAAAAAGGGAGTCGCGTTTCTTTGATGGTGCTTCAAGTAACAATCACTTTCATCTTTACGGTATTTATTAAGCACGTACCACTTCTTTCCTGCCCCTGCAGGTGTGTGTGTGTGTGTGAGTTCCAAAAGTTTAGTATGAGGTATCAAGGCAGAGATAAAAAGTTACGAGCCTAAAAGTATGCAACTGATGGATAATTTTATAGTCTTGGTCAAGATTAACATTAAACAAACTGGTCGATTTATTGAGCCTCGTTTTGATCCTTTACTTGGGGACTATTTAAAGGCTGTTTCAAGCTTACTTTCAAAAGAAATATTTCATTTGGTTGATTCATTTTCGAGGAAACACTTGATACTAAATCGAAATAGTTATTACTAAATGCCAATGCAACAAATGCTATTACACAATGCTTTTGTTACCGAGTCCTTCCGCTGAACGCCACAGAAACCCTAGGTTTGCTTAGCCTTCCCTGAAACTCTCACTCTGATTCGCAGTATCGCCTGATAATCCGTGTTATTCGTGACCTTCCCGGTAACTCCCCGCTTGTGTAGACGGATAATAAAGGCTTAATCCGCTTTGGCTGTGGGTGGGGAGCGATAGGATTAACGCGGATGACAGCGACTTTGTCGCGCAGGCATGTAATACCCAGAGCCAGCTGGGGTTCCACCACGGCACCCACCATCCGTCTGGCCGTTTAATTTATCCTTTGATTCATCACTTTTGAATTTTCTTACGGGAACGAAAGAAATTTCGATTTGACGATTTTTCGACGAAAAATGTAAAAAAAATCGCCCAATGCCGTTCTGCTTGAACGGTCATTCAATTACCAACCTGCTCCGGTGCTGTTAATTGAATATCAAAAGGCAAAGTGGAAAGTGTTTGAGAAGATCACTGGCGGACTGTATCGGGTGTGAAGTCGGGCCTCGTGAACAGTCCGTGGCTGCGGTTATGATGATTTACAAAACTGATTCCATCGTCGGGTTAGCACAAGAGATAAATGAAACAAGAAAAAAAACTTCACAAAACCCATGATTGAGTGTGTTTCTTCCCAAGGAACAATACTGAAACAACCCAACCGAGAGTAACGAAAAAAAAAAACGCACTAATCAGGCCGGAAAATGGGGGGAAAAACACTTTTTGTGCCGGCCGGCCGGAAATGTGAGTTGCGGCTTACCAGAAACCCGTGTGGTGTCGAAAAGGATTTTTAATTACATTCCCTAATTAACCCCGCAAGGCAGCCCGGAGCCCAATCGGAAAAAGGGTTCATTGGAAGTTTTTAAGACGGAGCAGAAATTCAATTTATAACATTTCCGTACTGTTTTCGTTCCGATGGCGGGCGCTCGCGCGCCCGTTTCTGGACCTTCGGGGTGGGATCGGGCGGAAAAGTCAAATTGCTTTAATGTTGGGATTTCTCTTGAAGATGATCAATTAAAACTTCGGCGTGTGTGTGTGCTGCTGCTGCGAGTGTATGTATCGTGAAGTGTGTTTAGTTCGGTCAAATAAACTTCACGGTGGGCTGAGAGCGCACCGTACGGTGCCAACGCGTCGAGCTGCGGTTGTCGTAAAAACTAACAACCTCGGCTCGAACAAATCATGCCGCTGGTGGCGAGCTGCGCTGGACGCTCGGCAAAGAGGATGAGATTTGCGCCACTGAATATTCCACCTCATTGAGTGGAAGCACGTCTTCTTATGCAACGGCTTGGCGATAGCTCCAGCGAGGACGAATGCAGACAGTGTTTTTTTTGTTCCCGCTTGTGAAACTCCTTCCGCGCCAAGATCGGGTACTTGCCGCCCAGCGGTGGCTCTTATCTGGAAGTGGAAAATTAAAGCAATGGGCGAGCGAAACCGGGAGCGCGCATGATCTTTGCCTCCATTATCGGATCACTCACGGGATGCACACGGGCCACGCGTCGGGTACTTGCCGCCCAGCGGTGGCTCTTATCTGGAAGTGGAAAATTAAAGCAATGGGCGAGCGAAACCGGGAGCGCGCATGATCTTTGCCTCCATTATCGGATCACTCACGGGATGCACACGGGCCACGCGCCGACCTAACACGCTTAAAGCAACGCGCAACATTCTCCAACTACCGGCGAAAGCGGCGATCTGCATGCCGGCACACGTTCGGCCAATGTTTAATTGGTGTAAACACACTGTCACGTGCGTCCGTTGCGGCATAATTTATTCCGGTGACGTCCCGCTGGCCGGTTGTTTGAATGATGATCTAGGGCACGGACAGGCGGGCGCTTATCCACGATTACGGCGGTGTTAAGTAGAATTTTTTACCACGACTGCCTCCCTCCAGTCGCGCGTACGGTGTGTGGATCCCGATCAGGACTGCTCACCTTTGGCCAGGCGCATGCATCGAAGCGGTTTTTCTTCGCCATTGTTGCGGTAAGTGGTGGCTGGCTACGTTTGCCCTTCCGTGACTGCGCACGTTCCCGTCCTGCAGTGTTGCATTCCTCCGCACAGACAGTAGTATGTTGTGTTCTCTCGGTGCTCGGTCATTAATATTAATTGCTTGCATGAAGTGGTGCAGGTGCGGCGCGAACCGCAGCAAACTACACCGGCAGCCATCAGCAGGCAGGCCGGGAGGAAGCCATTTCTCATGTGGCA
>KZ070216.1:8943-25440 GCA_002091845.1 Anopheles cracens
GGACGGTTATTTTTGACCACTTGGCTCCTCGGGCAGTCGCGCGCGGGTGTGTTGTGATCCCCTATCGCTCCCTGCCTATCTCGCTTTTCCGCCCTAGACAACGGTGCGTGATGTTGGAAAGGTCAAAGGGTGTGTGCGTGTGTCGGCGGTTGTGATGAATAGAGCGTGTGCAAGCGACCTGCGGGATGGAGAAGGAGATAGGAGACGTCAAGAAGTGCAATGAAGAAAATCCTATTTTTACTTCAATGTTTTTGTTTGTTCCAGGAATACCCTCGCGTATCTCGCCTTTCCACACGCGCGTGTGTGTGTGTGTGAGTTTGCTGCTTGTTTGTTGCACTTGTTGTACCAAACGTTACAAATGAAACCTTTTTTTTGTTAAAATTTTGCAAAAAAAATGGTGGAGATTTAGACATCTTTAAAATATGTACTCAAGTTTGGGAGCATCTCTCCCTCTCTTTCATCTCCCATCTTCACACGATCCTCACCCAGAAATGGTTGGAAAATTCACTTTTCACAACCAAAACAATCGGAGTTTTAGATAAATATTGTCGACAAAATTCATGGTACAGCGCTTCCTTACAATGTTTTGGAAGATTTTATGTACAACATAATGACCCTAACAAACCTTCACGTTTTTTTAATTGTCTTGTTGTCGCCTCTGTGTCCAACAATGTCAAGAATCTTCACTGTTGAGATTCCCATGAAGTAATATTCTCTCTAGACTAGTCCATGACAACATACAGCGCTTAGTTGAAATGTTTGGAATGATCTTTTTCACAGATCTTCCCCCTCGTCCAGCACGAAAAGATAGGTTAGAATGGTTAAACGAAGCGAGACAGAAAGCGAGATCCCGCGTGATCATTATTTGTGTTCGCTGTGGACAACAAGGACACAACACAATCACCACTTGAAGTGTCCGGCTTTGTGTCCTGTGTGTGCTGCCAGCGCCGCCGCCGCCGCCTAGGTGTTCGAAAGGCGCAGACCAAGAGGGGGTCCACACAAAAAGCCACGGGAGAAATCCTTTTACGCACGGAGGAGATTCCTGGGATTTCGCAGGCAAGCAACGGGGAGAGGGAGTTCGGGTGCGAGGTTGCTCAAGTGTTGGGTCGGTTGGTGGATTGGATAGTAGAGGAAAATCGATTTGATATGATTTGTTGTTGCGTGTCTCTCTCTCTCTCTCCCTTGCTGTGCATTCCTGGATCACCTTTTGTAAAGGAAGAGATACGGAAGGTAGGAGGAATGGGCTGATGACCCCCCTTCCCCCGGCTGTGTATTTTGATTCGATCGCGGTTTTTCCTGTTGCCGCGTGAGGCCAGCATAAACAATGCAACATACGCGATCGCGAAGGTAAATAAAAGAACCACCCCCTCCCCTAAGAAGCGCGCTCCCTTCGCGTATTTGTTTGTTTATTTTGTTTTATCCATATCCATCAACTCTTTGAAGTTTGCAGCGAGAAGAAGCAACAGGCTACGCGTTTTTTTCTTCTTCAATTTTGCACCATTTTGTGCTGCCGATGCGATAAAATGAAGCTATGTGCCGGTGAGCAAAACTGTGGCTCACAAACAATAAGTTCCAATTACTTCGTTTATCGTTTTATAGGCAAAATTCCTCCGGGTGGTTTCCACGCGCGTGTGTGTGTGTGTGAGTTTGCTGCTTGTTTGTTGCACTTGTTGTACCAAACGTTACAAATGAAACCTTTTTTTAACACACACAAGAACCCGAGAGTCCGGTTTCCCGGTTGTTGTTGCGCGGGAGTAGTAAGCAGCGGCGAAGTCTCTTCCTCCTTTGCCCTCCTCCTCCTCCGGGCTCCGGGTTGTGTGTCGGGACGTGTGTGATGTTGGATGTCTAAAACTTCAGCGTGCTACAGAAGTGAGCAAGCGAAGCGGCGTAAAGAATGTTGGCGTGCTCGCGATCCAAGGGCAAGATCTCCATCATGGGCTGCTCACATGTTCTTTTTTCGTTCGATCAACACTTTCCGCGAAAGATCCTTCGCGCGCGCGTGTATGTGTGTGTGTGGACGCTTCTGACTCACGAAGAAGCGAACCCCAAAACGGGGAGACCGATAACACGGAAAGCTCCGCTCGATGATTATGTGGCAGGGGCAAGAACGTGCGTGCACAGACAGGCGCGCCAGAGAGAGTAGGAGATATTGTTGGGGTTCCTGGGAAGAAGGCCCACATTCCTGGTCACATTCCGACGGAGCAGCGCGAACGTTTCTCTCCTTCTCGTCGGCGGCGGCTTTTTTGCCCCGGTTGTCATCGTTTCCCGGCGTTCGTTCGGGTCGTGTAGCGTGTGTGCGTACGTTTGCTTCACGATCCGCCGCGGTCTCATGCCTTGGGCTGGCGTATGGCTCCGGTTTTGCGACATGCGATGGAGAAGAAATAAGGTTGAAGTCCGATTTTAAGGAGTCGAGTAATACATTAGCATTTAGAGGAGAAGCTAGAGAAGAAGTTGTAAAAGTTGTAGGGGCTGTAGAAGTTGTAGAAGAAGTGATAAAAGATGATTAATTAAAGAAAAACGTTTCAAAGAAATCAAAGAATATGTTGAATAAGAAGCCTAGGAAGAAGTCAATGAAGAAGTGATGGAGATTTACGTCGCCAAAGCAAGTACAGAATAGGGTAAAGATTTAAATGCTTAGAGAAGAACTTCACGAAGAGGTTATAAAAGTTTAAAACTTGGTACAGGAAGATGTTAACGATAAAGTCAAGGAAGAAACTAACTCGAACATGAAATTTAAAAATGAAAAAAAAACTTACAGACAAAGTTGCAAAACATTTAACAGACTAAGACAACGATACAGTTAATGGAAAAGTTAACGAATACGACAAAGAGAAAATTACGGAAGACAGCTCAAAGGAGCCAACGAAGAAGAAGCACATGAATAAGTTTGAGAATGAGGTAAGCAAGAAGATGGAATTAAAAAGAATAAAAGGTATAGAAGGTGATAAAGAAGGCAAAAAGATTAGAAAAACAAAGAGATGAGAATTAAACAGTTCGCCAACAAGAGATCCCGGACCCCAGCGCCTTTTGTTCTGTTCGGCGCTGCTCTTTTCGACATGGTCTTGGTTTCGTTGCAGCTGAAAGGAGAGACACGACGGCTTGTGTCTTCTTTTAGCACTCATCGCTACTTTTGCTTTCCATTCGGTGCGGTTCGCGCCCGTTTTTTGTTCTTCAATCCTTCTCGTCTGCCGCCGCCGCCCCGAGGGGTTGCGAAATAAATACGGGCTTCTTGTTGCTGCACACGTGTTGTCTGTATGCTAAGCAGAGAGGGGAGACCATTACGGTTTGAGTCGTATTGACGAGCCGAGTTGGAGCGCCAAGTCGTGAATGGACGACATAAATCACGGGAGAAGTCTGGACACAAGGGGGCAGTCCGTGGAAGAGTCCGAGGACATCTCCGAGACCGGACGCAGACGGGAAGCGGTGTTATGACTTATGGCTAGCGACTTTATTGCTAATTAGTTTTTGGTTAGTTTCCGCGCGGGGGTCCACATTATGTGCATCATTACTGAGGGGGCAATCGTTGAAACAGTTTTCCGGCATAATTTTCCATACATCAATGTACATAGCTTGGTTAATATCTCTGGAGTTCTGGGTTTATTCTCGCTTCTTGGACAACGAGAGGGATCGGGTCGTCCCCAGAGCTCGCTGAAGCTGCCGATGGACTTGTTGAACATTTCAAATAAAAATAGTCGCCTGTGTTTGCTCGCTGCCTCCTGTCGTCCACAAGCGCACCGGATGGGCACCTATATTTTCCCATCAGGTAGTTGTGCAAAACACACCAAACAAGCTGTATGTGTGTAACCAGCGGGCAAGTCTGATCGGTCAAAAGGATAATGATGTGGCTCGTTAGCACTCGTGCAACCGGGGAAAAAGCGCAAGTTGTTTATTTTGCTCCTCAGAACAATATAGTGCATTTGCTGGTGTTTTTCGTTGTTGTATACATCTTTCCCGTGAAGCACAGATGCACAGTTTCATATTGTACACATTCTCTGTCCTTTCTTGATGCGCGGTCGATGTTCCCGAGGTGCGTTGTTGTTCGCCTACTCTCTTGCTATTGCTGTACCGCTCATCCTTCGGAGGGTTGCGCAGCCTCACCGGAGATTACACACCCTGATAGCCCCCCTCCGTCCGGACCAAAAAAACCCATTTCTTGGAAAATCGGAGCAGAAAAAGGCAACCGCAGAGAACGCAGGATCGCTTCTGGAGGCGATTGCGGGAGATTTAAAGTTGCTCATCCCTCCAGAGGATTGGATGTACCGTTAGCGCACAAGACGCGTTGCTCCAAGCTCCCTGGGACGAACCGGACGCGAGACTATGGACACCTTGGAGCAGGCAGTTCAGCAGTGCGAGAACATGTTGGACAAGAAGATCTCTATTTCGGAACACAAAAACACACACCAACACCATCATCAACTTGTGCCCAGCGTTGAACTCCGACGCCGGGCGCAGCGTGCCCCAGACATAGTCATTAACCTAACCATAGAAAATTGCAACACGAGAGAAAAGCACGCACCCTTCCGCTCTTTGCCACCCCCCTTAGGGGGGAGGGCCTCCTGGGGGGCAACAAAAACGAAAGGGAAACGATAATTCCAATTAACAGATCGTCGTCGTTGGGAGCATGGAGGTTAAGTGAGGCGAAGGAGTTCATAGACTCTCCCGTATCTCCGCGAGCGTTTATCCTTTTCGAGCCGTTTCCAAAACGCACACACACAGTCGGGAATGGAGTGTACTCTCAACATTCACGCTATTGGATGGAGCACGGTGGAGCCACAGAACTTCCCTCGAACTCCTCCACGCTGACACAGTACGAACGATGATTTGGAGGTTCGGCTTCTCGTTCTTTCGCTGATCTCCTAATCCGGTTCCGAAACGTGAGATCTCGCGTTCCTCGGGGGGAGAACTGCTTCTCTCTACCCGCTCTTTGTTGCCGCGAAGAAGTCGCCAAAGAACCAAGTATGTCTGGCGTCTTTCAAAGCGGCGCGAGGGAATTGCGATAATAAAAGGATCCTCTCCCCGCTGGACCGTTGGCTTTATTGCGATGCGATGAGATGTCGAGTGAGTCACACACACACGCACACACACACACACAACCTTCTAACGCTTTCTCACGCTGTTATGTGCGGTTGTTGCGCTTCATCCCTGCAAGGATCGGAAAGGCGAGATACGCGAGGGTATTCCTGGAACAAACAAAAACATTGAAGTAAAAATAGGATTTTCTTCATTGCACTTCTCCGGTGCCAGCAGAGATAATCCAATCACTTCCACGGCAGGGCTGGCGACTGGTTTGCAGAAGAACGCCCTTGGATCATCGTCGAATCTTACAGGAAAACATTGCGCTGTGGGTTAAACGATCTAAAGAATATCTGGCAACTGTATGAGGACTTCTTCCACCGTTATCCTGTGTCACTAACATCCTAGAAGTTCATCCACAATGTCCTATTGACTGTGCTCCAAGCATCGATCACTCAAAGTCTAGCCAGACTGCCCAGAATCTGATGCAACTGCTGTATACTCACCTTCTGTCTAACGGTTCGTGCCAATGCCGTCAAGTATTTAGGGTCCTCCTGTTAACGATTCTGATAAGCCTCTAGTTCTTGCAGTATCTCACACCTACTCGCCAAGAATATCCGCCAGCAGTGGCAACGTGTCTCCCTTGAAGCGCCGGCCCTTGTGAAAGAAAACGCCATAAAACACAGGGAGACATTCCGGAGTCGTTGTCCCTGTTCGGCACACCCTGATGTTGTTTTGGTGCAGGACCTTTGGACGGTCGAAGAATGGGTTGGCTATTGCTACCTTTCGCACAACCACCATTGACGGCGACGGGATCGGGTCACATAAAACTCCCATGTCCCTACATTCGTCACGGGTTCTTAACCTGCGCGCGCACGGAGCAGAATACACAACCAGCCATCCCTGTTACAGCAGGTCCCTGCCGTGGGTCAAATCTACCTGCTTTCCAGGGTCGAAGGGAACAAGTCGCCGCACTCTCCGGTGTAACATCTCTTCCTCTGCTCTCAAGTGTTTTATGATGCGCGCACCCGGGGGAGTTTCCAGAGCGCAAGTTACAGCCATAAAACACCAACAGTGCGCGCGCAGGGTCGTCCCTTTTGTGTTGTCCGGCAGCGGGTGATTGCGGGTGAAAGAAGTAGAGACGGCAAGAGATGATCCTCATCGTATTCGCATTTGCCGCATTCGTAAATGACATTTATAGCACGCCAGGAGCGTTTGCAGGTAACACGGGCAGGCAAACATGGCTTTACAACGTGCTTCGGTGCCAGCAGAGATAATCCAATCACTTCCACGGCAGGGCTGGCGACTGGTTTGCAGAAGAACGCCCTTGGATCATCGTCAAATCTTACAGGAAAGCCTTGCTCTGTGGGTTAAACGATCTGAAGAATATCTGGCAACTGTATGAGGACTTCTTCCACCGTTATCCTGTGTCACTAACATCCTAGAAGTGCATCCACACTGTCCTATTGTCTGTGCTCCAAGCATTGATCACTCAAAGTCTAGCCAGACTGCCCAGTATCTGATGCAACTGCTGTATACTCACCTTCTGTCTAACGGTTCGTGCCAATGCCGTCAAGTCTAAACACAGGCGACTATTTTTATTTGAAATGTTCAACAAGTCCATCGGCAGCTTCAGCGAGCTCTGGGGACGACCCGATCCCTCTCGTTGTCCAAGAAGCGAGAATAAACCCAGAACTCCAGAGATATTAACCAAGCTATGTACATTGATGTATGGAAAATTATGCCGGAAAACTGTTTCAACGATTGCCCCCTCAGTAATGATGCACATAATGTGGACCCCCGCGCGGAAACTAACCAAAAACTAATTAGCAATAAAGTCGCTAGCCATAAGTCATAACACCGCTTCCCGTCTGCGTCCGGGCTCGGAGATGTCCTCGCACTCTTCCACAGACTGCCCCCTTGTGTCCAGACTTCTCCCGTGATTTATGTCGTCCATTCACGACTTGGCGCTCCAACTCGGCTCGTCAATACGACTCAAACCGTAATGGTCTCCCCTCTCTGCTTAGCATACAGACAACACGTGTGCAGCAACAAGAAGCCCGTATTTATTTCGCAACCCCTCGGGGCGGCGGCGGCAGACGAGAAGGATTGAAGAACAAAAAACGGGCGCGAACCGCACCGAATGGAAAGCAAAAGTAGCGATGAGTGCTAAAAGAAGACACAAGCCGTCGTGTCTCTCCTTTCAGCTGCAACGAAACCAAGACCATGTCGAAAAGAGCAGCGCCGAACAGAACAAAAGGCGCTGGGGTCCGGGATCTCTTGTTGGCGAACTGTTTAATTCTCATCTCTTTGTTTTTCTAATCTTTTTGCCTTCTTTATCACCTTCTATACCTTTTATTCTTTTTAATTCCATCTTCTTGCTTACCTCATTCTCAAACTTATTCATGTGCTTCTTCTTCGTTGGCTCCTTTGAGCTGTCTTCCGTAATTTTCTCTTTGTCGTATTCGTTAACTTTTCCATTAACTGTATCGTTGTCTTAGTCTGTTAAATGTTTTGCAACTTTGTCTGTAAGTTTTTTTTTCATTTTTAAATTTCATGTTCGAGTTAGTTTCTTCCTTGACTTTATCGTTAACATCTTCCTGTACCAAGTTTTAAACTTTTATAACCTCTTCGTGAAGTTCTTCTCTAAGCATTTAAATCTTTACCCTATTCTGTACTTGCTTTGGCGACGTAAATCTCCATCACTTCTTCATTGACTTCTTCCTAGGCTTCTTATTCTTGCGTCGTTGCTAATTAGTTTGATGAGTATACGCGCTTTGTCCATCGCTGGGAGGAGAGAGACCACACCACGGGGGGGAAGGTTAATTAGGGTGCGTGTAGATCCCGACTTTTGTAATGCGCGGTGCCAGCAGAGATAATCCAATCACTTCCACGGCAGATTTCCCATCAGGTAGTTGTGCAAAACACACCAAACAAGCTGTATGTGTGTAACCAGCGGGCAAGTCTGATCGGTCAAAAGGATAATGATGTGGCTCGTTAGCACTCGTGCAACCGGGGAAAAAGCGCAAGTTGTTTATTTTGCTCCTCAGAACAATATAGTGCATTTGCTGGTGTTTTTCGTTGTTGTATACATCTTTCCCGTGAAGCACAGATGCACAGTTTCATATTGTACACATTCTCTGTCCTTTCTTGATGCGATGATGCAACGAGAATGTTTCTCTTTTTTCACCCTGTTTGTAAGTCCTATTTGTTCTGGTTGAATGGCTTCCGCGCAATCATTAGATTCCTAACGGGGTCTGCTTCTCCAGAGTTGGAATGGACTCCCGGTTACGAGTTGAGTTCGATAACGAGCTGAACTAGCTGGAACAGGAGAGAGTCACCGTTCGATATGGTTGGATTGGCTATTTATATTCGATTCTAGTTTTCCAACAAATATTATATGTTTGTTTTACTCCCAGGAACTGACACTATAGAGCATTATTTAGTTTATTCGCAAAGCTGACGTTCTATAGCGTTCTTGGTTTATTGCTCTTCCAGTCTTGTTTTACCAGATTAGGCTTGTTTTGTTTCGAAATAGTCACCAAGTCGATCCTACTCCAGCGGAAGAAACATACTCCCCTGGACATTCCGAAATTGCTGTTCTCCAAACATAAAGATGCGTGTGTGATGCATTTGGACGTGGCTTTTAATCGCTGCTAGCGCCCTCTCCCTTCCTCTCGCGATCATCGCGATGAGCTGGAAATGTTGTTGAAATGGAGCAAAAATCCAAACCTCTTCTCCTGGTGTGTTTGTCGAGATGGAGATTTGTTTGGACGTGCACATCTCACTGGATATACATATCTCTCGATTTAAGCTGTTTCGCCGCTACATCGTGAAAACACCAGGTACACACTCACACCGCATGCGTTCTCGTTTTTTTTCTTCACCTCTTTTTCACAATTCTTGCCCCAAAAGTTCGGTCGTTTTTTTTCTCTCTCCCTCTTGTTGGTGTGTCGAGATAAACAATCGGATGGAGATCTCGTCTTGAAAACCTGTCTCGATCGTAGCGTGCCTCGAACCGCGGGCGGAGAATGGTTTGTTTATAGTGTCTTTCTTCTCCTGCATGGTTCTTCTCAGCTTTCTCGATTGCGTCGTTGCTAATTAGTTTGATGAGTATACGCGCTTTGTCCATCGCTGGGAGGAGAGAGACCACACCACGGGGGGGAAAGGGATCGGGTCGTCCCCAGAGCTCGCTGAAGCTGCCGATGGACTTGTTGAACATTTCAAATAAAAATAGTCGCCTGTGTTTCCTCGCTGCCTCCTGTCGTCCACAAGCGCACCGGACGGGCACCTATACTTTCCCATCAGGTAGTTGTGCAAAACACACCAAACAAGCTGTATGTGTGTAACCAGCGGGCAAGTCTGATCGGTCAAAAGGATCTACGCTCTACAGGATCGTGTGTGTTCCACGCTCCCACAGCACAGAGAAACACTTTCTGCTCTACTCCATTCACCCTCACTGCTCTACTCCATTCACCTCTCGCCCAGAAGAAAACCGGGGCGAATGTCTTTGCCGAAGGGTTTCCAATCTGAGGCAGCGCGGCACGATGTTCATTATTCACCCGGTGTTTGTAGAAACAAAAAAAAAGAACGCCTTATTGAGATGCTACCGCCTATTATCGGCTCCGGGTTGTGGCGGAGCGCGTGCCAGCGAAAACGACTACCAAAAACCACCCACACACACCAATGCGCTCTCTTCACGAGCAGCAGCACACATAAACACACACACACACGCGTCCGCGCGTGACAGGATCCGGCACCAGCTCCAGCAAGCGAGAGCGTTCGGCAATATAGTAAACAAGTGAAGCAACAGGTCCTCGGGGCAACCCGACCGAAAAAGCCGAAGCAGCATCCTCTCAACGAGCGTCTCTCACGGGCGCCACTCACGGGGCGCCACTCACGTTCGTTCCGGCCGAGGCTCGTCCAAAAATAGTTCCACACTTCCCTCGACACTAAATGGGGATGGGGGAGATAGAGAGAGAGAGAGAGAGCGAGAGGCAGCTTGCTAGTGTAAAGAAGTGATAAGAAGAAGAAGAAGAAGAAGAAAGAGGCAAAAGAGAAGCCTAAAAGGACCTATTTCTCAGGGTGATCAATACTTCGATAAGAATAGCTGCGGATCCGGAATAACAGAAAGACCCCAAAACTCTACACACGAACTGGGTTTTACTAGTGGAGAGAAAGAGATAGAGCGGAGGAGGTTGTTAGATCAATTTCAACTACCACCAACACAACACGACCGAAAGCAGGGAAATGCAAATTTGGACGGCTATTTTCACTCTCCTTAGCGCCGGTTTGTTGTCATCCTTATTTTCTCGGAATTAATCACTAGCCTGTGGGAAGGCGTCACGCGGAGATTGGAGGCTTCTGATTTGCGTTTCATTTGTGAATGTATTGCAAGGCAGGTGTGGTTCGCTGTTGGCAGCTGTGGGCAACAAGTGTTCGTTACGCGCGCCTCCTACACACCTGAAGTGATTTCTTCCTTTTTTTACGCATTCGTAAATGACATTTATAGCACGCCAGGAGCGTTTGCAGGTAACACGGGCAGGCAAACATGGCTTTACAACGTGCTTGACGAGAGGGAAGAAGGTGCATTTGTTTTCTGCTTTGTTTTCTGGCAGCTTTTTATGGTTATATTTATGCAAAGTTTATTGCGTATTTGCCACCGATTTTCGCACATTCGTTCATTCGTTTCGGAAGCTAAACCATGCCTCTCCTCTTCTCCCTAGTTTGCTTTATACTTTTTCCCCGATTTTATGGCCTTTTATGGGTTTTATGGCCATCTGATTTATCTTGCCTTTTTAGAGCCGGTCTGTGTTGTTGTGTACACCCCGAGGGCATTGCAGAGCTGCAGTTTCCAAGTATATCCAACTATTTACTGAGCGAAGATATTGAGATATGAAGAACCGTCTTTTAGTAACTGGGTATTAGTTGGTAATCTGGAATTGTAGTTACTAGATCATTTATAACACACTTTTGTCGAAATGTAATTCAGACTTCTCCGTTTGGACAACGTTCAGAGACTCAACCTCTTTTTCGAAATAGAAACGTCATCGAAGTAAAAACATGACACGGACATGCTTTTCAATGGCGCAAAAGTAAGTCACGTCAGGGATATATTACTCTATTCCAAACATTCCAGCGCGTAGGCAAATCTTAGATATAAGATATTCCAGAATATTGTCTTATTCTTTACAACAAGATAGATTTTAAGAAGGATATCAACTGCTCGTGTCGTCGATATTAATTAAAAAAAAAAATCTTGGCTTAAAGCTGTACTCTCCGTTCTATAGGTGCAGTGCTCTCCACCAACAAACGCTGTAAACTTCATCAAGAAATTAAAGGATCATGCACACCCCGACTATAGATGGATTTTAAAGCACACTTTATTCGATTATTTTTCTCGGAAACAAACTGTGGAACGGAACGGAAGCGCAACAGGGCGCAGAGGACACATTCCTGCCGTAGTTTTTACATCACATCCCCTCCCGCGCTCGGCTTTTGCTCACCTTTCGCAGCCGCGGATGACCTTGAATACGTTGCGCGCATACCGAGCACACGGACGCACTCACGGAAATCACTCACGCGTCGCCCCCCCCCCAGCCCGAGAGCAACAGGACACACACCCACACACACACACACACACGAGAGGGCACACCGGTGGTTTCGGCAACACAAACCGTCTGCTACTGCCGCTTCTGCTGGTGTGTTATCGGGCAGGCCGCAGAGCAAGGCGAGCCCGTCGTTGTCGTCGTGTGCCGGCCCCCGGTGCCGAGGCTAAATATAATCTCAGCTGTATCGATCCTCTCTCCGGCGGCGTCGGCGGCGGCATCGGCTGCTGCACAACAAACGGCAACACCACCCGAATACACGCACGGGAGAAGGAGCCCACGTTCCGGCTCCGGTAAAGCCGCCGGAAGGACATACACAACTGTACCGGTAGCTGGAGAGACAATGGAGGAGAGGAGAAGAGGAGGAAGGTTTCGCCGGTGTTGGATACTGGTTGGCGAGTGCTCGGGCAAGGGCACCCCTACACATCGATGAGTTCCTCCCGCACAGTGGGTAAGATGGGTGTGGTAAAAAAGAAAATTTTGAAAAGGCTTTTGAGCTTTTGAGAGTTTGCTGAACTCCTATAAGAGATGTTTGGAGGGGCTTCCAGAGCCCTCATATGGAGATAGCCTGTACATACAAACGGACACACACATCTGCTTAGATTTTTGTTGTCATTGACCTGACTGACTGTGATCTGACGTTAAGATAGCATTATAACGAAAGTCCATACGCTCTAGTTATCATCATACTGAAGATATTAGAGAGAAAAAATCAATTTTAGAGAAGAAAGTTTAATGGGATTTTAATTATAGGCCAACTGTGCGATTAAAGCCGGAACCTCGGCTGAGAACGAAAATCACTCACGCAACGGAGAAGATCGCGCTCGTTAGTAACTCACACCCTGCCTAACTTGATGGAAATTGATAATTTGCCACTTGAAATATAGAGTAAATAATTATGTTTATTATGCTGACAGAGGCGAACCCGCAATATGTCCTTATTTCCTTACTTGATTGCGCCTTACTAACTGTCCCTTCGTGTTTTTAAATAAAAAAAATAAATTGTGTACACAAGAAACCATGCGAACAGTCAAGTCAGCAGAAGAAAAGAGATGTTTCGCAAGTTCAAAAATAAAGTTGTTGCTCACATCAAATGTTCAGCTGGAAGATGGGCCTGGAGGACACACCACCTGTGGAGCTAGGTGTAGGAGGCAGCATAGAAACGAACCGGCTATGATCAATCGAAGAGCTGAGGTTTTGCGGTACACAAACACCACTCACCGCGTGTTGTCCCTCCCCGAACACGCCCGACGATTGTCGGAATTGGAAGATTTGGGGGGGGGGAACGGTTTGTGTTGCCGAAACCACCGGTGTGCCCTCTCGTGTGTGTGTGTGTGTGTGGGTGTGTGTCCTGTTGCTCTCGGGCTCCGCTTCGAATCCCAAGCCCCCAAGTCCGAGCAAGTGTCCTTTTGTTTGATTCCCATCCTTGGCGGGATCGCGGTGGTTGAGGTCCAGCCACTAGTTCATCCCGGCACTATCAGCATCTTTGCAAGAGGCAAGTCAGTAACTACGAATAAGGAGCAACGCATCTTTCAGCTGTGGCCTTGTGTACAGCCGATTAAAGACGTGCTATGATTAAGTGTCTAAGCTCAGTAGAAGGACGAACAATGTTTGCATATGCTTGTGTGTATGTGGTGTTCAAGGGAGAGAAGTAACGCTCAGAAATGCACACAAACACCGGGTGAATAATGAACATCGTGCCGCGCTGCCTCAGATTGGAAACCCTTCGGCAAAGACATTCGCCCCGGTTTACTTCTGGGCGAGACTCTGGTGAGGGTGAATGGAGTAGAGCAGAAAGTGTTTCTCTGTGCTGTGGGAGCGTGGAACACACACGATCCTGTAGAGCGTAGATCGCTACCGACCTACTGCTTATATGAGGCCCTTGCGCCTACCCTAGGAAGATCGCCCGCATGGTACACACGGTAGGCGCTCGTGTCTCTCACGCGGCCAGTCGTCGGTTCGAATCTCGTTCTCGTTTGCAACACTGATTCTTTTCTGTGCGTGTAATGGGGTGTGTTTATAAGAGGTCGGGGCCTATCTTTCGCCCAAGAGGTGTTCAAACACTTCCCGTTCCAAATGTAAGGTCGATTACGTTTGCGCCGCTAAAAGGAAACGGTTATCTGATCGTCTTCACCTTCGCTGGCACGCGCTCCGCCACAACCCGGAGCCGATAATAGGCGGTAGCATCTCAATAAGGCGTTCTTTTTTTTTGTTTCAGTTGGGAGTTGGTGACCCACCATTAGTGCGTGTGTGAACCCGGCTCCAATGGACACAAACACACGCTTATATGAGCGAAGCGTATCGGTTCCGTTCGCGCACCGGCCAATCGACGAACAAACCTGCCTCTCAACACACACCAGCACGCGTTGCTGCGACCTTCAAGAGGAGCTTGTGCCGGGTGCCGCCGGGGTTGTTGTTTTCTTCTTTCGTTTGCGGTTTCCTTTTCATCCTTTTGGGTGTGGGTGGGAGAGAACCTTTCGTCAAGAGACAAAACCCCAGTGCTTTCGAAGGTTGCTGACCGATTGTGTTTCTTCCTTCTGTTGTTCTCGTTGCAGCGCGCGGAGATATCCCCAGTGTCCAGCGAGAAACGGTGCGGTCGGCGGTCGTGTATGTGGAAAAAATGCCAACGCCAGCCGGCTTCTCTCTACCAGTAGTGTTCTCATCAAACGCCCACCGAACGGTGGCCTCCTCCGGGGCGGGGAGTGGCGGCGGTACGAAGGCGCAGGAGGTGTTCTTCCAGGATCGCACCTGAGCGGCTGAAGTGGACGAAGGACACGGCCCTCCCCTGGACTCTAGTGATACATAAGAAACAGCAGGTCTCTCTCCCACACCCGGTGTGCTCTTCGGTGATTGTGTGTTGCCTCCAAAGCTAGCCACCCTCGCAGCGCTACTATCAACAAACCAAACCAAAAGAAAAAGTTGTTCCGCATCTCCTCACGATCAATCGGAGAGAGAGAGGGAGGGTGTGCAATGATGTCGGCGATCGAAAATGTGGGCTCTTCCGGACCGAACCGGAACATCCCGGCGCACGCCCGGCAACAGCAGCACCATCAACCGTCTCCGCAGCAGCACCAGCAGCAACCGTCATCCTCATCGCAGGAACCATCTCCTCCAGAGCAGCAGCATGGCGGTGGAGCCCCGGACTATCGCTATTTTCGCACGATGAATCCGATGATGCCCTTGATGTCGCTGCCGACGATGATCGGGTCGCAGGAGCTGCCGCCACCGCCACCGCCGATGGCGGCGGCGTCGTCGTCGTCGACGGTGGGGCCCAACGAGTTCGTCCGCCCGTACCCCAAGCAACGGTAGGGACACTCCAACACACTACGACAGAGGGTCTATTTAGGTCCATTTAGTGATTGAGTGAAAGTGGACGTGGGTTTCACAGTCAAAGAGATGAAGAATGTCATTTCCCTCAATGTTTTATGACAATAGTTGGGCTTTTGTACATGTCCGCATCGTCCGCGACTTACGTGTCAGTTGGCAAGCTCCGTAGAGTTATCGTTAATGTCCGGGGAGTGTATTAAATTGAATCGCTTTGCATGAATCTCGAATGTACAGACCATCCTTTGGTGTATGACACCCTTTTTGGTGTATTGGGATCACTTGAGGAAAGAACACAAGGGAAGTCTTGATGTAGTTAGTGGTTCATGACTCGTTTTAGAAGGTTAATTCACATGCGTTATTATCGAAGCTCGAACGAGGGAATCTGGGTTCTGATTAACGCACATGGTTAGTACAAAGCAAATCTTAAGATATATGAACAGTCTTTATTAGTGTTGTGTGCTATGAGTACTGAGAGGTGAATGAATCTATGGAAATTTCTGTATCTTTGAAGATTTAAGAATCTTTGGAGAGACGTACGTTAGGTGAATCTCCTAATCGCCCGATATCGTCAAGCATCTATCAATCGGAATGCATTCAGATTCATCTATGAATCTTTGGAGAGTGTACACAAATCGTTGGAGTTCTATAGCGAGTGTTATATGTCTGTACAACGACCTGAGAGCCAGGCGAGACAGCTGTCGGTTCTCGCCTGGTCGTTCTCGTTTCGATCGTGCATTGCAGGAAACCTCCAGGCGAAAACGCTGTCAAAACGAGGTGTGTTTTGATCATAATAGTTTGTATACTGTTTGTATACTGTAAGGTATTAAACTATATTTTAATTGTTTTAAATACTAGAATTTTGAAATTTTGTGAGGTATTGCGCATGGTATCGTGCTTTCGTTCTCGCTAGGAAGAGAGAAACGCGTTTACACGTACGTAGTGAGAACCAGGCGGGAAACCCCGTCGTTTGACATCTCGCTAGGTCTTCTTTCAACGTTCTCAGGTCGTTGTACAGACGTGTAGAGGCCGGTTATGAATGTTTGGAGGTTAATGAATATATGAAGGTTCATGTATCTTTGCAGACTCACGAAACGTTTGAGATTTAAGAATCTTTGGAGAGCCAGTATCTCCAAAAAGCCTGTCTTTTGAAATTGATTTAGATTTAATCAAGAATCTTTAGAGAGTCGACGTAAATCGTTGGAGATTTATGAATATTTGGATATTAGTGTATCTTTGACGATCCAAGTGTCACATGCAAGTCTTAATCGCCTGGTCTCTCCAAGAATTCGACATTTCCTGTCCACTTTCACTCAATCGTAGCTGGCGTGCTTTTGGACCGCCATAATCGAACAAATCCTAATCCAAACGCGAATGCTTTTGTCGTCCCATCCCCCATCCCCATCCTAGGTATGAGGACAACCGCGTGTACGGTATCCCGTCAGCATTGACGGCGGAGCGGCGGCTGAAGTACGGCGATCCGCCCCCATCGTCCACTGCGACGGGACCGCCGCTGGTGCAAACGAGTCCAATCAATTTGGCCGTCATTGGA
>KZ070224.1:0-21548 GCA_002091845.1 Anopheles cracens
GGGGCTGGGAACTTAATGGTGAAAAAGCGATAAAACTATTGATTTTTATTGTTTCAACAGTTCCTGAGCACTTGATTGACGTCAAAATTAGTACCCAAACTTCAGTACCTTCCTATGGTAACGGCTAAGCACGAAGGGCTAGTGCATGTTTTCCGCAATGGCAAAATACGTTTGGCTTCAAAACAAACAACTTAGCAACGAACAAGGGTGTCGTTTGGATTGGGTGAATAACAGCAAACGTCGTCATTCGTCGCAATTGTGGATGTTTTTCGGGTTTTATCCATGGCACAATGTTCCTTGCAAGTATCTGCAATACTAGGATAAATGTTCTCAACAGTAAACGCAATATCGATTTCGATAGCGCTCTCGTCTTGGACGCGACGCTAGGCCACAAAATGCAATTACGATGCGCAAATGGCATCATAATTTACGCTCACGTTGATCATCTACCGATGGCTTCTGGAAACTGTGCATCTACCGTCCGATTGTCATGAATGCGTTCTGAAACTGGTTTGAGTTGTGAGCTTCAGCCATTTGATTGGTATTTGTGGATTTGCGTAATCATTAGTGTGATGTCCACGATGAACTTTAGCACGAATTGTAGATACGCATTTCGTGTAGAAATTTCCATTGTTATCTTACTATGAGCACACTTCGGATAACTCACGACATGTATTAATGGTACGACAAGTTGCTTTTGCATGCTTATAAATGCCTTTAAAACTGCGTCAAAAATTGATGTACGAAATCTTTCAATCTATAAGTTATTCAATTTCAATACAGTAGCATATGAATTTGGATGATTTACTAGACCAAGAAAGGCTACCAACTCATCGTGCCAATCTTAGTAGATGCAAAATGTACGTCTTATAGCACACTTACAAATGTAATTCTATAACAATACATTCAAAACTATGCTTACTGGCAAACTAGTATTGTGTTATTTCTGAACAATATTTCTCACGTGTTGCAGATTATACCGTCAGAGATTTTTTTTTTACAAGGCATCACTAGTGCAAGCTATGATTTTTTTTCGTGCCTAGAGCTCCGTTTAGGCCATTGCAGTAGCAATCAGCATTACGCAATGGCCAAGGAAACTAATTTATGGCGAGTCAAATTTTATTGCTTGGTTGACGCCGATCGTCATCACCGACAAGGTTCTCGTAGACCATCATGCCTTCAAATGACTTAGTGGGGCTGGGAACTTAATGGTGAAAAAGCGATAAAACTATTGATTTTTATTGTTTCAACAGTTCCTGAGCACTTGATTGACGTCAAAATTAGTACCCAAACTTCAGTACCTTCCTATGGTAACGGCTAAGCACGAAGGGCTAGTGCATGTTTTCCGCAATGGCAAAATACGTTTGGCTTCAAAACAAACAACTTAGCAACGAACAAGGGTGTCGTTTGGATTGGGTGAATAACAGCAAACGTCGTCATTCGTCGCAATTGTGGATGTTTTTCGGGTTTTATCCATGGCACAATGTTCCTTGCAAGTATCTGCAATACTAGGATAAATGTTCTCAACAGTAAACGCAATTGATTGTTCAGGCTTTTTTCTCATTGGATTATTCATTTACTATACACTATCAAATTTTGCATTTATCAGATGTTATGATAAATAAAATCACTTGGAAGAAACACGCAAAGATATATGCTAGTTAATTTTTAACGGTTTTTCACCGTGAACTACGCTACTGCATAATGTTCTAAAATAAGATGAAATATTTAAATTGCTATTTCCTCATTAATACTTAGAGCACTCAGTCCAGCCATTCCGCTCTACTGATTTAAATTTAATTCCACAGTTCAGTATCCACCACTTTTGAAACTAGGACAGGCTACATTACATTTTGCAATCCCTGGAGAATTCTCTTGATTCTTGCCAGCTGTGAATATTGTTTCCAGCAGCATAACACACTCGACCGTACTCGTTCGTTGAATGTGCGTTCCGTTTTTTCACCAGCCTCTGATTCAGAATTAGCAAAAGTTCCAGTTACTACGAAATCAGAGCTACTCAAGGAAAGGAAGGCCTATCTTTCCCAACACCGAACAGTATGTGAGAGCCCAACGAAAGGGTGTGCAAAGAGACGTAAGATTTATGAAGCTATATTTTATGAAATTATAATTATGTAGACAGCGAATAAACTTCTCAGCAGTCCCGGGGTCTAGTCGGACTACCTCAAGAAGATCCGACGGAGTTAAATCTTTAGGGACAATCAGCGTGGGAAGTGGTGGAATGAAGACGCTCCGCCCTAAGGTGAACACTTTGTTAGGGCAACGACTTCTTCGCTCGCGAAACTTACAGCCGTTCCGTGACACTAATTTCGGCGCAGAACTTTTACCGTATGAATTTAAAGTTGAAATAAAATTACAGTCCGCTGCACTGCCCTCAGGATCAATTCGTAATATATGCATGACAAATGAAGAAGATAATATCTTGTCTATCAAATAAAATAAGGTTTCATGAAGATTTTAGGTATAAAGTGGTTGGATCTTTGATTAAATTCTTTGTTAATTCAAATGAAGAATACATTTCATTATATATTATTAAACTAAAACTATATATCATGCTATCTATGTGTTTTAAAGAATACATAGATAGTGAAATATATTGTTTAAAAAATAGTTAAAATAGCATTGGAAAATGTATATACGTTTTAAGACTTCATATTGTCAATCCGTCTAATTCCAATAAAGAAAAGTAAGAATACAAACTATTTGGGTAGAGATTCATAATGTTGCTCACATGTAGCCACATCGTAGCTGCACGCGCATTTCGTTAAAAATATACCGTGGTAGCCCTAGTAAACAAAACCTAAGTTATGCTATGTGCCGCATGTTATATTGCTTCTCATTCCGATCCATGACAGAAAAGTAGTTTGTTTATTCGAAAGCCAGGAAAGGATATCCGTCTGGTCGGCAAGCACACGGTCGGTGACTCGCTCGCCATGGAAGCCTAGCATGCGCCACAATGCAAACACTAGAATCAGATGGGTGTCGCTATGCACACAGACAAAAAAAAACACAAACGACACCGAAGCCTTTGCTTCCAGTTCCCATGCAAAGGTGGTACGGCACAGCAAATAGCACAGGTCACACCAAGCAATCCCCACGTGTCGGTCGGTTTTGTTCGGTGTATAGCGTGCAGAAGACGTTAAGAAACAGCAAAATTCAATTTGAAATAAATTTAATTTCATTGTAAACTTCCAGCTACACTATACCATGACCTACTGGTGTGCATGCTGATTTGTGTACTCTCTCGGGATAACGAGAGAGTGTCAGGTAAGATTTGAGCAGAGAGGTTTTTGAATAATGTTAAAGGAACCCAAACATTTTGTTACACTCTCCTTCGTACGGTTGTCCGTGCTTGTTCAGCTGTGCCAGCGCAAACAAACCGAATGCATACACAGGATCCAATTGTGTGCAGCGATGAAGGATACGGCAAGACACAACTGGACAGACGCTGCCGGTTTGCGAAGAGAATTGCCAAGAGACTATGCTACACGTTTTTCTGGTCAATAATCATGCAAACAAAGTACATATGCTACAAATTGCTGTAGTGACAACCAGTAGTGGTATGCTAGGTGATGATTCATACAATGGTATCCGATTGCTGTTGCTTATCTGTTACAATTTCATGTTTATTGTATTACACTCCATTGGTTTATCGATTCGATCCGTGAATCCTTACGATTTGTTCAACGTCAGTGACGTTTTGAGATATTATGAAAATAACTATAAATTTTTCAGATATGACAACAATAACGTACAATGCAAACTACCATTTACTTAAATAGCCACGGAACTTTAACAGACAATTAGAAATAAAACAGTTAGTAAGTAACAGTAAGACATCTGTTTTAAAGTTATATTTCATGGTTAGTGTTCCCATGCCAAGCAATGGTTTACAAGACACGATTATTGCTCTTTCCAAGAATGTTTTGACTATATACTGAATATCTTTCATAATATTTGACAGAACTGCTAGCGCTGCGAGTGACTGTGCCTCTGTCGCTCAACTGCAACCGATGGCAACCGTGCATGTCGAATTTGCAAAAGATGGCATGAGGCCCTCCTGCATTCACCGTCGTGAATGACGTCCCTTTTGTACAGTCATGCAATACTGCCGTATAAAGATGAATTGGCAGGGAAAGCTTCTATATGCCGGCTTTCTCCACTCGACACTGGCAGGCAGCAGCTTTACGAAGATGGCTTGTGTGGTAAACCTCTTCCACGGTGTACCATGAACACACGACAGTACACATCGATCCAGCATTTGCGCATCAACACCCACCCGAAACGATTCCACCGAACTTTAATACTGGCACTCCTTGCACACTGTTACGATAGGACAGACAAAAAAAAACTTACAACGCTTTCACTCTTTGGCCTCACACACCGCCACAGAACGACAGCACCGGAGGTGAAATATTCCAACATGAAATATGCAAAGCCGTTTTCATTCTGCCTTAACACGTAAAATATTACAAACCATTGGACGGTTGAGTAGAGGACCGTGCAATGGGCCAATCCTTCAGCACGCGGAACTTAGTGTAGCAAGACACATGCAAGCAGGCAGGACGAGCATTAGATCTAGATATCATAGGTAGATCTACATCATCGCGAACGTTTCATATTTTAACACGGAGAAGATGGCATGCGGTGAAACGCCAGCGCACCATACACCGTATGCACTCAGTCGGAAGAAAGAAAAGAATTTATATCTAGCATTACAAAACGACAAAATATCTGATGAAGTGCACGAACTGGAAAAAGACGAGCGCAGATATAATAAAAAGTGTGTTTCGCTCTTGGCAATGCATCAAATTTGCCAGAAATGGATTACCAGTAGCTCTGATTATCAAATTATCAGTTTGAAAAGTATTTATTAAACGAACTTCATTTCACATTGCAACGCTTCGTTGAGCAAAATATTGGAGAATGTAGTTTGAACTTAAGAAAAATATAGATTACAAACCAGAACCATGTTCATCATATTTTCATGATTATTAAGACATGTCTCGACCGATTATTTTACCAGTACCTTTGTGTTTCAAATGGAAGCATTCGGCAATTGCGTATTCGCTGAAGGCACGCATATTCTCACCTGAAAATAGAAAACAAAACAATAATTAGTCATATATTATATGGCAGCCATCAACCAAACGATAAACTTAACTTCAATACGTTGAATAAATTGTTCTTAATTTTACGACTTATTTTCCTATTCGTCATGTTTATCATGTTTTGGATGCGCAACGAAAAGTTTAACCTCGACTTTTAGGCGCCTCGCGCTCTAGAACCTTCACGCTCAACAATAGACAATGATTCATTGCTCGTGTTTATTTTATCTTGGTAATGAGCACAGATCGGTAGCGAAGAATTTATGAACATGGACCACTACATTTTCCGAATCCATGGGTGTAATTAATTTTCAAACTTCAACAAATCGCCCCGGGAGCGCAAAATCGAAAATAAAACAAACGATCAGGGCACGGGCCGGGGCACTGTGAGGAACGCGGGCGCGGTTGGCACGGAAAAGGAGAACCCCCGAAATGAATGTATAAAAAATACGACCGAGCACGGAATTGGAAATTCAGGGAAAACGGAAAGAATGTTCAAACAATACGGCGTACGAGACACAAAAGCTGACAGAACCATTAGGCAACAGGGAAAAAGGCACACACAGACACCATCCAACAGGAAACCATTCACGCAATCGGCCGTGTCCGTTTCGACAACCGCAAACCGGTCGCGTAGGTTGGGCCGGTCTGTTTATTTTTAGCCGTTTTCTAAACGAGGCCGGTCGGGGTCTCGTCTTTCACACATGCCCTGGGACGCTAATGCAGTCCATGTATCGTAAAAAAAACGCGCGGTTGGGTTGCAAGGGTAGAGGTGAATGCGTAAAAAGATCAGACAAAATGTGAGAAAAACTCACGAAAATTCGACCGAATTTTGAATGGAGCTGCATGGTGGCCTACGACATAGCAAGACCAACGCGTTACGCTAACGGGCGTGTTTAGAAGATCATGAAACACAGAATGAACGAACGCTGCGGGTCGTAATTGTGGTTGCCATGGTGTAATACCTTGACAGTCGAGGCCGTTCGCGAACCGTAAGTTAATGAACGGCATTGATATCATCTTCCATCTTACAATAGTACGATCCATTAGATATAGGAGTCGTTAGAAGAAATAATATACATCTAAAATACTTGTTTTTGAAGTTCAAACCTAAGGAACCTAAAATCTTTATGAAAGGTTGTTGTGTGTCATGCGTTATTGTTTTAGGATCAAAATATATTTATTTTCGATTGTAGTACATGAACCAATGAATGCAAATCATTATATCGCCATATGGAACTAGTTCAGCTTTGTGAAGCTTCATTTCTTGTTGTGCTCTGCATTTTCTGCAAAATCTCGTACAATAAACCTTGTAAGTATCCGAGTAGAAATTTGTTTTTTTTCCAGTACGGTGACGTATGATACCACTTGTTCATTCAGTAGAGCCCGAAACGTACGAAAGGTGCGAAATGGATCGGTCCGTACCGAACGAAACCTTTCAGAAAATATTACATTTATCTGCACACCCGGCGTAACGAAGGTGGTTTTTTGCACTGCTACCGCTTTTCGCATGAAGAAAAATGGCAAAGAACAAAAAAAAACACTCGACCGAATGGATGTCAAAAACTGGCCTATCGTAGAACAGATATCAAGATAAATGGTATTAAATATATTTTTCTGATTTATGAGCCATGTGTGCTACACCAAACGTTTCGATGGGGCTGTGGAATCACCCCAAAAGGACCTACCGAAACCCCCAAGGTGAGCTGCCGTTCTGTATAGGTTCTTTATGACCGGCATTGCAAGGACTCTGAACGTAGTCTATGAAATAACCCTAAGATTTTCATGCTCGAAGGCATCGTTCAAAGATAGATCGCAGCTCTCGATATGGATATCCTGTTATAGGTCGCGGCAATGGAAAGCGATTCGCAAAGGATAACGCATAAACTGGTTATTTATTTTTTCAACTTCTTTAACGGCTTGCTACCCGGAGCATTGAAGGCATTAATGGTTTGAAACTATATTTTTGAATATTTTCTTCCTGGGACGAACTACATTAAATGGAATATCTTAAATGATGTCACATAAGTTTGCAATAATAGTAACGCATAGAAATATACATTTTCTAATAATCAGTATTATTTGAAGCAAATATCGCTACTGCTCTCAAAACTGCTTTTTAATTGCTATCGATTGGGAAAAAGCATAACTTGCACAAACAATCGCTTCAAAATGAAATTATCACCATTCCCCAATTGAAAACACATTCCACGATTATCGTACCGACCACGCCAACGGGGCCAATATCGTTTAAGCTAAATGGTAATTTGACTGCGAAGCGTACCATCCATTGACCGGTAAAGCCGGAGGCAAGGCGAATCATCTGCGAGTAGTGTTTTTCATCGCTGTGCAACATGTTGCACCATTGCTTTGATATCATCGTTAACTTTTAAAATCTCGTCTCATTTATCCGAACCACTTTCTTTTTGAAATAAGGCACATCAATTTCTGTACCCTGTCGATTAAGCACTCAATCGTGGGCGGGTTACCATCAAGATCGTAACATTTTATTGAACGGTTACGGAATGATTTCCTATCGTTCACTGCACTGCAGGGTGTTTGGTTCGTACACCCTTCTAGGAAACTGTGGAAATGCTGGCCAGAACCACCATTAAAACCGACGGAATCAGAGCAAATATTAAGCTCGTTTGGGAAACTCACCCATAGCGCAGATGATACTAATGGGCCAATTGGATAATGATGATGACGTTTGTCGAAAGGAAACAGTGTACTGTGCCAAATCACAGTACATCAGATAAGAACAATTTATTTCTGTCTTCTTTGTTAGAGGAAATTTAATGTTAATACGATTAACCTATAGTATGTCGTGTTCACATCATGTCGTGGTTTGGTGATGCAGTATACCAGTGTTTGTAAGTTCTATTAGCAAATTCTCCTATTGACGATTTGTCTAAGCAAATAGTTTTGCTGCATTAATTAAAAGCTTTTAATTGTAATCAAAATCTCAAAACCAGTTACAACACTATTCATTGGTAAGGAACGCTACTGAAATAATGACTAAATAACAATAACACACCAGTGAAAGTGACTTCGATAATATCGATCTTCATAACAATAGTGCTTTAGAATGCTAGCTGCTTGCGACAGCAACAGTTCGATGGCCCAGTGCAGTAGCAGCTCCGCAACGTCAATAGCTTACTGCCTCATAAAAGCAGTCAACAAGGAGCTATTTTAATGTGTTCCAATTTATCGTTCCCATAAAACTCATTTTTATGATTTAATTGCGGACAAAATGAAAATTCCTCTAAAGAACGCACACGCATATCCCAAGACATTGCATCTAGTCGAGTCGGCGGCTTTTGAGAAATAAGAGATGGGGAAATGTCTCCAAAATCATGACAAGAAGTGCTGTTTTCGAGTGACAGATGCCGTTTGATTTTTCGATAAAAGATCCAGGTTATTCTTCTACTCTTTCACGCATATTCAATGGAGATGACGCACATTCTGACACGTTCCAAAATATTTTTGGTGAACGGTTTCACACATTGGAAGATGGGAAGAAACTCGTTTGGAGTGTTTTTTTTTTCATTTTGATATATGTTTTTAATTTGAAAATCAAATTGGCGATAATGCATGCGGGCAATAAACATGATTGATACGTAATTTTAAAGCCTGAATTTAAGCTTTATGTTTAAACGAAACAATGTAAATAACTAAATGAGATATTTTAAGTGGATGAGATCGAACAATTTTATTACGCATTTAATTTTAAAACATTTAAATATGTGCAAATATGCTGGATGTTTCCATTTCATTGACTAGTCAAAATGACCCGTTATCATTGTATGTTGACTCTAACGTTTTCGTAACGTGTTTCAAATTGTAAAAAAAACATAATATGTTCATAGAAAAATTCTTGGGTTTTTGGCAGGATCAAAACTGATTGCATGCCAACGTCATAAAAGAAGAAAGACAGCAATATCCTACACGAAGCAATCGCTTTTGAAATTTTATACTCGCCTGCGTTCTCCGTAGGGCGTGAACCATCGTAGACATTGTGTATATGTTGGCATTGTGCGCGTATTTTGACAGCCAATTGAAGCATAATTTATCTTTTTACTGCGAAATGATGATCAAGCGAAGATATTAAAACACTCTCCTTCTGAGAGCAAGTCTACGGAGCAAGTGCTTGACGCGGCAATACGATGATTAGAAAGTTTAATTTACAATCTTAGATAATCAAACAGACAGCGAACCGATCTTATCCTGCTACAGAATGTCGACTTTAACATTGTTTCATGCTACTTAAAGGGCACTTTAAACAAGTACGTTTTCCGATAAAATCACCATCCACACCAATTTAAATGCGTCACACTTCTTCAAGAAGTTCACGCATCTTTGCGAGGATGTCTGCTTGATTGCGATACGTTTGCCTTAAAATCACCAACAGCCATTTTAAAATAGTGGCGCCTAGTGAACGTTTAAGCGAACGATACCGCTGTGGATACGATCGGAAATCGTTGAAATATGTTTATTTTCCTACGTACTATTCACATTCAGGAAACGAGGAAATCGTTGAATCAGTTCTCCGCAAAGGTCTTTACTGTAAATCTTTTGAGCGATATGCTAAAGCTCCTGTCAGCGCTTGTTCACAGCACAGAGGCGGGAAATGCGCGATTCTTATTATCATTACTAACGACACATCGTGTGATGCGATACGGTGGTGCTTTTGTAGCTTTCCGAGTTCCCTTGGGAGGCTTTGCTGGAGGAATTATGTGTTGACTGTGTATGCTATTTCATTTTCAATTTTTATTTCACACCACAGGACGGAATGGTAAGATAAATCGTAAGATAAATTTGCATCTGTCCCACTTGCGCAATAAGCAACCATTTTAGCTTCATTTTGAATGCTAACATTTTTTTTTCTAAAAACGCTAATGGTGCATTCGATCCGTAGACATTCAGAGAGTAGTGAGATCCTTTTGGGACGAAACATTAAGGAGAGTTGCATTGTCATTTCGCCATCGTTAACGAGGTGAGATGTGCGACTTGTGTTACGTATGATGATGTTTTTCCATTGTTTTTTTTATAACGCAATGTTTACAATAGCAATCGGATAAATCAAAAAGAACATTATTCCGACACATAACCACGAAAGCCACGAACAAGATATGCCATAAAAGTTCTGCCAAACGAGATGCGGGAGAGGCCAATAAATACGCGCCGTAAAATAACGACGAGTTTCGTTCAAAGAGGGAACGACAACAATTAGACTGCATTTACTCCGCCGAAAATCGGCCGATTTAAACCGGTCCGTCCGCTTTGAAATTATACATCGTTCCAAAGCTAACAACAACCTGCGCCAAACCTCTGAAGTCTGAAGGTCAATTAACTGCGATGAATCGGTGGCCCTCGGGTTATCAACGCACGGAGGGTGAGGCACGCACACATCATCCCATTAAAGGAGCGCAATCTCGGCCCGAAACTAACGTTCGAGAGAGCGTGTAAGAATGAAACGAACGAAGGTATGAACATAAAAAAAATCCGAATGGTCAACGCAGAACTTTCTTGTACGCAACACCCAGAGAACGAGGATAACTACGCTTGCGTCGGACGGATCTAAGTGTCATGGCCCTTTCAGGGAATACTGAGGGTGTAGCTTCGCGGGGAAGCGCCTTCATTCAATAATCTGCAGCATCAATGAAAACATAAGCATAATGAAAATCATTGTTTGTATCTCATCAGAGCGCTGGGTGTCAATCAGTTAAACGTGAACTCAATTGCGTGTTGATAAATGACGTCAATTGACCAATTAACAACTTATTATTCACTCGCAAGTCACAATGGTTGCATACTGAACAAAAAATGCATGCAAAAAATATCTTACTATTGAGGATATGCTACAGTTTTACGTCTTTTGTTGCTCATTTATACATCATATTTTGCATCCAATTTAGATACATTACTGATTCATTTCTCTGGAACCAGAGAATGAATAGTTTGGTAGGACATCGCCTTACTTGATAGTCACTTTTCCAAAATCTACAAGGTAGTTAAGACCCCATTTCATTCTACCACATAAAAGTTTCTGGGAAAAGTTTTGACCGGAAGGATCCAGATTGGAGCACACCGACTAGCACCCAAAAAGCTATTTTGCCCAATCCCGCAGCATACACAGGATGGGCATACGATAAAAATGCGCCGACAGGGGCAGAGTGCTGAACTGTTCCGTACCGTGACACACGGATTCACTTGCAACTTTATCCCACGCGCTATCGTTCGAGTGGAATTTTAGTTTCTTTTCTTTTTTTTGCAGCACTCAAGCAACGTAACGGACTAGCATAAATCATACTTTTATGAGACCTTTCCCGTACCAACACCGGGAACCGGTTCCCTCACTGACCGCTAGCTGGTTCCATCCGTGGTGCGTACACAATCATTGGCTAAAGGGATAACACCTACCTAACATTGGCACGACAGGGATAAAAGATTCCGTAGAATAGCTGAAAAAGGTCAACCAATCGAACAAATCGCTACCGTTCGAGTAGGTCGTTTCCGAGCAGGTCTATCCCTGTTGGGTGGGGAGGATCCCAGCGCGGCCGCGGTAGGTCGTAAATTACTGCCACATTGGACCGACACTCTCTGACTCCATTCCGGACGCCGAACTTACCGAAAACACACACACCTTCTAGGACGCCACCGAACAGTAGCTTCTGAACTAGGTTCTTACGGTAGGCACCAAAGGCGCGACAGTTATCCATCCATATCGCACCACCCGCTTGTACACGCGCCCCCGGTTAACGTCATCGAGACAATGTCATTGATCGCACACTTCATGGATTCTACAAATGGGCTGTGGAAATACGAAACGCTTATCAGACACGGTGGTGGACCCCCTCAAGCGCGGCCGCTTCCTTTGCGTTGAAGATAAGTTTGATCTGGCTGGTCAACCGTATCCAATAACTGGAGGAAACACGGACTGACAAAGCCTACACACCACACCTTTGCAGGACAAGCGGTGGACAAGCGATTTCGCATCAACCGGTTTTCAACGGTCGTTGGCGTTCTCGGGAATTGTGCTTTAGCCTATCCTAAATTTGGCTACCTCAAGCCTACATCATCGTGAATTGATATTCCGAAACAGAATGAAAATGATTGCATAAACTTTGTGGTGTGCCCCGTTAAGAGCTTTGACCGGGTTGGGTGAGCATGGGGATTTTTGAAAATGGGAGTAGCATTTGCGGTGGTTAAAGCTGTGCATAATTCAAACCAGGAGCATGAGAGGAACCAAAAATGTTTTAATCTCAAACGGCAAGAGAATGCGACCGTTGACTTTACTTTCAGTTGTTCGTCTCGAATGTGTTTGAAAACTGTGTGGCCAACAAGTCTGTACCCACAGAGGACCGGAAGATGTGCAAAATTTCAGTTTCCAACGAAACCTTTATTAGAATGTCTAGCTTGGTTCTAAATTGGGCATTGTTAGGATATCTCATAAACCTCAGCATATCAATCCTTAGTAAGTGGCTAATCGCAAAACCGAAGTGCTTGAGGGCCTTCGAAAAGGCAATTTTTCATTACGGATACTTCCTTGCTGTTGCGGCAGTATTTGTTCTCACGCAACACGCAGACCGAATGAAAATGAGAAAAGTTTTGACGATCCCTTATCATCTATGCTCATTAACAACAACAAAAACAAACCCCTCTATACTTCACGGGCATGCAGGACTAGGGGCTAGAGACAATAACTTACAAAACTACTTTACTACGGTTTGCGCCTGGAGCTTTTGCATTGGATAAGCGGAAGTAACAATACCTAGCCTTGATTGTTGGGCATCCCAAACCACGCCTGAAAAACATAGCATTGGGGATGATGTTAGGTATGCGTGTACTAATCAGATTTATGTTTTACACGATCCATTCTCCAAGTTCTACATATAAAAACGCAAAATCCTGGATATTTCTGGCGAGAAGTAGTTTTTCAAGAAGTTATCATTATGTATGTTTTAGAAAAATTCACAGAAAACAAAAATACATATTACATATTCATAGCTTTTCTGAGAAAGCTTAGAATTTATGTAGAATTTAAAAAAATAGTTTAATTAAAAAGTTAAAAAGTAATTGTAGGTCATTTAAAGTAAGATAATTTTACTGCAAAACCAGAAGTGGACTAACAAATAAATGTTTATATTACATATTCATAGCTTTTCTGAGAAAGCTTAGAATTTATGTAGAATTTAAAAAAATAGTTTAATTAAAAAGTTAAAAAGTAATTGTAGGTCATTTAAAGTAAGATAATTTTACTGCAAAACCAGAAGTGGACTAACAAATAAATGTTTTATTCACGTTTAATTACGTCACGGATCCGAATTCTTCAGTTTGGAAACTGTGCATGATATCCGTACGGATATAGCAAGATGATGATGCCATCGGCCTTACCGCTGGGAACACATCTATGAATAGGATGTTAACAAAGAAGCACCGGACTGACTCACAAGTACGCTCGCATCGCAACCTAGAGAGGCCAAGAACGCTGAGCGGGTTAAAGCAATAAATTCCAACTCATCCCCAATCAGCCTCATTATAAATGAAAGGCTCTTGAGTTTTTGAGATTGTCGGCTATATATTGTCCTTCCCATATGCTACACGAAGCTGCCTCCCCGGACAAGGTACCGTGAGCACGGATGCGCTCGCAAACCGAGGAAGATAACGATCTTTATTGGTTGTGGACGGTGGTTCGGCCAGCTGCCAGTTCGTGATGTCGCGTTTGCTAACCGGTACTACGCTGGTGCATCGTCGCAGTCATTTCAAGAGTATTCGCACATCACGATTTCCCGAAGGGATACATTGGTGATGTGAGCGTTGTAGGAAGTTTCGGAAGAGATGTTAGCAGAAGCACATCGCTCAGCCACAGCCGAACATGGTGGTTGGTTAGCGGTTGGCGAACGATGTGGCTATTTGCCCTTGCACAAATGGTACAAAAAATTAAAACCTAAAACCAAATGTTTACAGAGGTTTATGTTTGGAATTGGTTTTAAGAATAAAAAATTACACTGATTAAATTATACGTATCAGATTAATAGAAGCACCTGGTGTGTTTCTCTATTATATACGTAAAACCATTTCTAATTATTTAAAACTGAATATTTTTTAAACACATCCCATTGGTCTGTAAAAATATACCCTAACTATTCGTTAGTGGAGTGTATAATTAGGTCAAACCAGACAAGCTAAAGTGTTGAAATTTATAACTTTTTCGACTATACGAGAATTATGAGTCAATTTTTGAATTGATCAATTTGGTATTCATAGATAACCCTTTAGGTAAAGGTAGTGTTCGAGAAGAAACTACCGTTAATGGCATTTATTACAATTTGAAAAGACCGAAGCTACTGCAACAAATATCCATTTGTTTCATAAATGATAAAAAAATGTCCACACTTCATGGATTCTACAAATGGGCTGTGGAAATACGAAACGCTTATCAGACACGGTGGTGGACCCCCTCAAGCGCGGCCGCTTCCTTTGCGTTGAAGATAAGTTTGATCTGGCTGGTCAACCGTATCCAATAACTGGAGGAAACACGGACTGACAAAGCCTACACACCACACCTTTGCAGGACAAGCGGTGGACAAGCGATTTCGCATCAACCGGTTTTCAACGGTCGTTGGCGTTCTCGGGAATTGTGCTTTAGCCTATCCTAAATTTGGCTACCTCAAGCCTACATCATCGTGAATTGATATTCCGAAACAGAATGAAAATGATTGCATAAACTTTGTGGTGTGCCCCGTTAAGAGCTTTGACCGGGTTGGGTGAGCATGGGGATTTTTGAAAATGGGAGTAGCATTTGCGGTGGTTAAAGCTGTGCATAATTCAAACCAAGAGCATGTGCGAGAGAGGAACCAAAAATGTTTTAATCTCAAACGGCAAGAGAATGCGACCGTTGACTTTACTTTCAGTTGTTCGTCTCGAATGTGTTTGAAAACTGTGTGGCCAACAAGTCTGTACCCACAGAGGACCGGAAGATGTGCAAAATTTCAGTTTCCAACGAAACCTTTATTAGAATGTCTAGCTTGGTTCTAAATTGGGCATTGTTAGGATATCTCATAAACCTCAGCATATCAATCCTTAGTAAGTGGCTAATCGCAAAACCGAAGTGCTTGAGGGCCTTCGAAAAGGCAATTTTTCATTACGGATACTTCCTTGCTGTTGCGGCAGTATTTGTTCTCACGCAACACGCAGACCGAATGAAAATGAGAAAAGTTTTGACGATCCCTTATCATCTATGCTCATTAACAACAACAAAAACAAACCCCTCTATACTTCACGGGCATGCAGGACTAGGGGCTAGAGACAATAACTTACAAAACTACTTTACTACGGTTTGCGCCTGGAGCTTTTGCATTGGATAAGCGGAAGTAACAATACCTAGCCTTGATTGTTGGGCATCCCAAACCACGCCTGAAAAACATAGCATTGGGGATGATGTTAGGTATGCGTGTACTAATCAGATTTATGTTTTACACGATCCATTCTCCAAGTTCTACATATAAAAACGCAAAATCCTGGATATTTCTGGCGAGAAGTAGTTTTTCAAGAAGTTATCATTATGTATGTTTTAGAAAAATTCACAGAAAACAAAAATACATATTACATATTCATAGCTTTTCTGAGAAAGCTTAGAATTTATGTAGAATTTAAAAAAATAGTTTAATTAAAAAGTTAAAAAGTAATTGTAGGTCATTTAAAGTAAGATAATTTTACTGCAAAACCAGAAGTGGACTAACAAATAAATGTTTTATTCACGTTTAATTACGTCACGGATCCGAATTCTTCAGTTTGGAAACTGTGCATGATATCCGTACGGATATAGCAAGATGATGATGCCATCGGCCTTACCGCTGGGAACACATCTATGAATAGGATGTTAACAAAGAAGCACCGGACTGACTCACAAGTACGCTCGCATCGCAACCTAGAGAGGCCAAGAACGCTGAGCGGGTTAAAGCAATAAATTCCAACTCATCCCCAATCAGCCTCATTATAAATGAAAGGCTCTTGAGTTTTTGAGATTGTCGGCTATATATTGTCCTTCCCATATGCTACACGAAGCTGCCTCCCCGGACAAGGTACCGTGAGCACGGATGCGCTCGCAAACCGAGGAAGATAACGATCTTTATTGGTTGTGGACGGTGGTTCGGCCAGCTGCCAGTTCGTGATGTCGCGTTTGCTAACCGGTACTACGCTGGTGCATCGTCGCAGTCATTTCAAGAGTATTCGCACATCACGATTTCCCGAAGGGATACATTGGTGATGTGAGCGTTGTAGGAAGTTTCGGAAGAGATGTTAGCAGAAGCACATCGCTCAGCCACAGCCGAACATGGTGGTTGGTTAGCGGTTGGCGAACGATGTGGCTATTTGCCCTTGCACAAATGGTACAAAAAATTAAAACCTAAAACCAAATGTTTACAGAGGTTTATGTTTGGAATTGGTTTTAAGAATAAAAAATTACACTGATTAAATTATACGTATCAGATTAATAGAAGCACCTGGTGTGTTTCTCTATTATATACGTAAAACCATTTCTAATTATTTAAAACTGAATATTTTTTAAACACATCCCATTGGTCTGTAAAAATATACCATCGGTATGGAATACAGCCCGGTTACTTGGTTCGTAATAATACCAACTACGCAGTACTGGTTCTTGCCAGGAACATTAGTATAAACGTGTTTTCTAGCGCCTGTGCCTCAATCAGTCTGTCACGCTCTGGTACCTACGTGCCTGCTTGTCGTATTACGCTGTTGAACGCACCGGTCAATTATTAATGAAAACGACAAACAACTAAACTTGCGTCACTCCAAGAGTACTCCATACACCCGATGCAAACATGCGATTCAAAGTGAGCGTTGCTCGAGAAGCTATCGTGTCATCGAGGGTGTATAGTTTGTTTTGTGAGGTTCGACTCGACGCTCAATGGCTACGACCCGGCGATCATCGTTGGCAGACAATCCCCAACGAGCATATCAATAAATGATTCAGACTACTGCGTACGATACCCATCAGCTCATCCGACTGTTGCGTGCTGGAAATCCAGATCCATCCCGCAAGGCGACAGATAATTATTCACGATTTATTGTACCGCTTTGAAAGCAACGATGAATTATATTATCATTCTTTACACACCAACCGGACCGGGTATGGCGAAGTAAAATCGTTCGTAACAATTATTTTAAATATTCCATTCTTGCGCTGCAACATACGGTGTGTTCATCGTCCGAACCATAGCTCGAAGGGACAAATTACATTTGTTTTCGCGGCATGCCGACAGTGTATTAAGCCATTTTTACATCGCCATGCTAGCAGCGGAAACCTGTGTCAGTGTCAGCTGGTTGATGGAAACGGAACTGTTCTGTTTAGCAGAAACCCGGTTTTACTGGCGTCAGGCATCGATCCATCGTGCAACTCCAAAGCAATTGTGTGAAAAGGGGACACACATCGACCGATGCACGGATCAACATGAAAACAATGGTTAAATTTCTGCCCAGCCAAAGATCAGCGAAGGGAGCATAGTTGTTACCTCAGCAAGACATCAGTTAACCCGCACGAGAACTCTCAATGTGAAGGATGAGCTTGTTCCCTGAACGCACTTCCATGACTTGGCGAAACTACTACGTACGACGCCGCTCAGCTGCAGAAGCGTCTATCCCGTTCGACTCATCAAGTTTATCGAGTGTTTGAACAGCGTGCCGTTTGTGGTGTGTCCTCGATTCACAGCAAACATTAACGCCACCTTGAGATGCTTCACTAGTTCAAGGACTGAGCGCGGCACCACCCGTACAACCGTTAAAGTAAAAGTAGCACGGATCAGGTGAAACGTGAAAAACTGGCACTGCTTGATTGATGAATCCACAGGTGGTCTCCCACTACAGCCACTCTTTGCCAAGTGGAATGAATCGGTCGTTCAACAGATTATTCTTAGGTGATTGATTGGAAATTATTATTCATAGCATGGAGTGAATCGCCGGAGCATCGTTAAATGTTAGTATTTTTTCCACATTATTCCACATCAATCCACATGATTATAAGTGGATTGTTTACAAAAAAGAGGGAGTTCCTGTGCAATACTTGAAGTTTCATATGTATGTGTGCAAAGAAAATATCTAGCAAAAAACATACATTCTTCTTTTTATTGGTCCATCAATACAGAACAAAGCTATGCTAAGTTAAGCTAACGTTATTCCAACATAGCCAATGCTTGTTTTACTCTATTCTTCAGCTGATCTATATTATCGCTAGTTGGACGAAACGGAAACAATATGCACGGGGCAAGTTGATTGAACTTTCTTCAATCGCTCGATGCTGCCCACGCAAGATGTTACTTTATTTTAATTGAAAATTACGCGGGTAAAGGCAAAGAGCCAACGAACGAAAACGGCAGCGAGACGAGAGCAACATCAAAACTACGTTTCAACCACGGCGAACGGGGCTACACTGAGCTCGGAGAACGTGTGAAGTGAAGGCGTTGGCCTGTAGCGCACTTCCGTCCAATACTTCAATCTTGATTATTTCTCACTTCATTATTTCTCCACCCAAGAATCATTTTCCTCTGTGCCGGAAGCAGCAAAAATCGGCCAGATTGTTTCACCCAGGCGGTGAAGTCATTTCGACTAATCTTTGCCGGAACGTGCAATGTGCTCATTGAAATGAAAGCGAGCACTTTTCGGAATCCGCGGGGAATTAGAACGGAAGCATTCTGACGCGTCGGAAAAACCCGTGGAGGGAGAGATAGGAAGCAACGAGCAGCTCGGCGGCAGCGGTGGCGCAATTGCTCGACAATCGGTATACCTCGGCCCCACTGGGTGCCCAGCGTTTGTTTTCCGCTGGTTGAAGAAAAACACCAAAGCAAGATAAATGAAATTATCAACATAATTATACAGCAGCATCGGTGGCTCCAGACAACAGATGTTCTTTATCGAAGTATAATTGTTGTAATTAATTTTTCGCTACCTCGTTGCTGCCGGCAGCTTTCATTCTCCGAGCACCGTAGGGTCTTGAGTTTGCTGCTGATTTGTATTTGTTTTCTTGTGTTGGCCAAACCGATCATAATTCGTACAATAAGAAAGCGATTTTTTTTATTTCTTATATATCTATATCAAAATGCTATGAATACGTGTTGTAAGCAGTTAACGAAACATAGAACAACTCGTTCATTCATATTGACCTTGAAAAATCGAAGCGTATCCACCGCGAATATCAAATAGTGACTTGCAAAACTGGAGGCATTTTAATGAAAAAATAGTTTTTTTGTTGTATTCCATTAACTGTTTAGGGGCAGTTGTGCTCTCGGTTTTTTTTAATATTTGAACTGTAATGGTATTGTTAATTTGTTTCGGTAATAAATCAAATACCTCGCAATGATCACGGGGTAGAACGATAACTACATCTTGTAAAAAAGTTTTTTTTGTTGTTTCCCATTACTTGTTAAGGGCAGTTGTGCTCTCGGGTTTTTTTTAATATTTGAACTGTAATGGTATTGTTAATTTGTTTCGGTAATAAATCAAATACCTCGCAATGATCACGGGGTAGAACGATAACTACATCTTGTTAAGAAAACAATCATGCGAGAGGGGAAAAAGCGAACCTCCTCAATTTGAGCGTACAATGATTATAACTTTTAGAAAAAATAAGAATGGTTTATTTAAGACAGCAAATGTTATTTACAAACGAGAGTGATTTTCTACATCACTGTGACTATTCAACCTTGCCGTATTTATTTATCAACATCGTCACAATACAAGTCAGTTTGCCCAGATAGCGTAAAATATTCCATCGCAATAAAACAGGGCAACAATATCCTGCAAGGACGGTCATAGCTAGATCACCTGAGCAAAGACTCTTTCACAAACGGCAACAAAAGGGCAGCTTGCATAAATAAAATCATTTACAATAGGATTACGTTTAATACTTCACAAAAGTATCTATTGCTATGGCTGCCAGCGTTTTGGTGAAAACAATATTTCTTCCGCCTATGCAACGAACGTCTGCGATACTATTGTGACATTTGCCATACTACGATATACACTCTCCCGCCCGGCAGCCATAGCCCAAACTCGCCGGGGAATAGCCCCATTGCATTCCGGGAACTTTACCGGGGCAAAGGAATCGTATTTCCTTATTACTTCATCTCGCTCAAGCCGCTCGTTTCTGTCACGGTAGCTTGGTGTCCATCCGTTGGCATTATTCACGAAACGAGCGTGTGTTCTGTATGTGTGTACGAAAGCGGTCACCGTTGAGTACCGAACACTGCAACCGGAGAATAGCAAACACATTCATAATGCGCAAATCTTTATTGATCTCGGATGCGGTAAGCCATCAAAGCTTGCTTGGAGAACCAATAGACTGAGACTCAATACTCAAGCATGTTGCTTTCACAGAACAGCCGACAGGCAGATAAATTATGTGAAAACAACCCCTTATGGTGTAATGATTCCATATGAGCTAGTTTATAACGTTGGAGAAACACAAATAAGACGACAATCAATTATAAAAAAATAATATTTTTTTGATATATAACCATGAAATAAGCAAACGCTTACATTGTTTGATAATAAATAGAAGAACAAAAAATAACTTTTTTACTTCGACTGTATCAACCATATTCAACATATCACGTCACCATCAGTGACACATTAAAAAAAAACACTCGCTGTATCTGAGTAGAACGAGATTTGGGGCCTTTGACATTCGAATGTTTACCGCCCCATATCCCGCGAAAGGTCGAACAGTTTCTCCAGCGTAATTTGCTTAAGTCACGCTCCGAACGACTACACGATTGACCAACATGTCCCATTCCAACGACGATGACGGCGCCGAGAGAGTCGACGAAATAAATTGCTTCCACCGAAGATCAGAAGTCAATTGCCTGCTAGAATTAAACGATCTTTCTTGCTACCCCAAGTCACGTCGGTGCTATTAAACAAATTTCAGCCGACGGAACTACTTGCTACGTGGTGATATAACGTGTGCCCTCCCATAAATCATGTGTTTTGCTGATGTTGCTCAATTTGATTGGAAAAAATAGTACCCTTACAAAGACAGTAAAAAACTAAAGCAATACCAAAAAGTTTAACATTTTAGCATTTATATTGCATTTACAACTATCAGACTTACGTGTCTTTTTAATTGTAGCCATGTTGCTGTATATGACCTTAACTAAGAGAACACTGCTAGAACATAATATTTCCATCGTCAGTTGAACCACCCCTCGTCATAATCATCGGCATCATCAGCGGCAATCAATAGGATTAATTTTAAAGCAGTTTCAACTCGACATTTTAAGCTGCATGGCCACGCAAACCAATAGCATCCGCAACGATATTGCAGTACTTATGCAAAATTATCGGCTTATATCAATAAATATCTTCTGGAAGCAACCAATAATTCGCAGCCCTCCCTTCAAG
>KZ070227.1:8244-22403 GCA_002091845.1 Anopheles cracens
ACCACCACTAGCCACCAGTTGAGCTTCCAAATCGGTAATCCTTTCTTTGAACACCTGAGTTTGAGCCTATTATTGGTGAGGCAAAATTGTGATTAAATGTAACTATCCCCGAAGATGAAATCGACTGGTAAGCAAATAATGTAAAAAAATACGTATAAAACATGCAAACATGATGCGACATGCAACTTTTACTCGTATAATTTAAATGAGAATAACATGTACAAGAAAACCGCGATAGAATATGATATAATAAGACAAATACCTATGTTTACATTCAATGTTAACAAACAAAACAACATTTTCAACTGTTCGAAGAGAAGAAAACGCAGCAAAACTCCGTTTAACTATCAACAAGATACTGGAGATGGCATCATGCATTGGGACATTGGACAAATAAACATATAGCGTTAAATGGTACGCAAAAGGAATGGAAAAAACGAAGCTTTAACCAATTACGAAGCAACCAATTGAAATAAACGTCGAGAGAGCGCACGTACACAGTCACGCTTCGTTTGCCACCGTTACGAAATAAAACAGATTTTCGTTAACAAAATTGTAGTAGAAATAATACAAAACTACAACATGCAACACAGAGTTACAACGATGGCAAACGAAGGAGGAATCAAAACCCTGCTCGACTGCTTGCACAGCACACGCCGCCGTTCTCATCGACGCCATCGCTTGAGATACTCACATTTACAGAATTTTGAATTTTTCCCTGAAAGTATGTGTACGCAATCGGTGAAATGGATTAGAAACGAATCGCTTGCCCATGTAGGAGGACAAGACGGAGCGTGTATGCACAAACTGATACTGGGAATGGCAAATCGCCTTGTTGGACACGGTTCCACGGCGTTTCTTGTACACGTCCCTGAAAGTATGTGTACGCAATCGGTGAAATGGATTAGAAACGAATCGCTTGCCCATGTAGGAGGACAAGACGGAGCGTGTATGCACAAACTGATACTGGGAATGGCAAATCGCCTTGTTGGACACGGTTCCACGGCGTTTCTTGTACACGGTACAGGGATGGGATGGGGCTCGAAATTGACCGCTCCGGTTTCATCCAATGAACCCCACAGTGGCTCGAGTCTACGGACTGCGTAAAGCACGCACAGCCACACACGCACACCTAACCGAGTAGCTCGAGCCGGAGGCTACTAATCGTAATTTATGCTTCAATCCTTGGGATGTGCCCTCGGTGTCCCCGGGACGGGCACGTACGTGTGACAAGTGTGTACGTGCCCGTCCTCCCTGGTGGCGTTTCGAGCCCAGCCCGCCATCCTTTATACATCCTACTGCTCGTGCTGCAAAAACTTACATTCAACTCCTCGCCGCAGAAGGTGGCCTCGTCCACGCTGAACTGTAGATCTTCGTTGCGACGCTTCTCGTCGGCGAGCGACTTCTCCAGCAGGGCTACCTTTTCCTTCAGCTGAAACCGGGCAAAGAATTATGTGGAAGGAGAGGCAAGAGAACGTTAGTATAATATATAGTGCCCGCACCGCGGTCTAGAAGGAGAAGCAGGTAAAGTGTTTTATGAAGTGAAAAAGAAACAAAACAAGTGAAGTCAACCGAACGAACACGACACCAGTCTGTAGCAGCAGGATGTAGGGAGGACGATATAGTGATGCTGTTGGATATTTAATTTAGGACGCAAAGGTTTAAGCCGTATTACATGCTATTCATTTTATTATATAAACTTCTAAAGCCGTCCTAAAACGTTGAGAGTCAGTCGATTATTCCTAGCTTAAAGTACAGTAACATACAGTATACGCCATGGCAAGGTACTGCAGTATATCGTGTAGACTTTTAAACTAATTGGAGTTGTGAGAATTAGACCTTAAAGCAAAGAACAGATAGTATACGCCATAAGGAACTGCTACGGTAATTTCTAATTTTACTTTGATCGATGACATATGTCAGTCTGATAGTTGACTATTCTTAAAGCTTTCAAACCGCGATACATTTCAATTTCTCTACGTGAAACCGACCGTGATACAGCATAAACCTAAACTGCAGAAATAAACGGTCCTTCCAAGAAACCTTGTCCTTGTGGACGAACATGAGAACGAGCTCGGACACACCATATCATCCATCTTTCACGAACAATAGCACAACTAATATGTCATTGATTGCATTATGCATGAAATGGGTGCATATTCATAGCACACCATAAACGTTCACCTCCTGCATTCCCTCGTTGATCGTAAAACTCCAGGAGAAGCTACTCGGTAACGTCGGTGAACTTCACAAGGCTTGCGCACACGAGCACCCGGAACAAAGGTGACCACCCATTCCGTCGTGGCACCGTGCAAAGCCAATTTCTACAAACTATTATGCGTTTCCGGAAGCTACCGTCATCACGTTCATATGCCCACATTCATCTTGCACAAAGCCATACGACAGGCACGGCGAGGAGCAGTATGACCACATCATTTGCATACATGGGTTGCCATGGTGGCCGATTGCACCCTGCTCCCCGGAGGGGATCTAGGCCAGCGCAAAAGCGAATCATCCCAATCAACGTTTCATTCCAGACTCGATCCCGAAACCTGTCAACGTTTTCTCGGGACAGGAAGAATTATTAACCGTTCGTTACCCCCGCTCCGAACGAATGCGGAGCATGGCCGCTTCTTTCGTCACACAATTCAGCGCACATACTGAACAGCCTTCTGACCGGGGTTTTCTGAATGGAATAAAGCTTCCAACGACTCCTCCGTTCGGACACGAACACATAATGAAGCAAAACAATATTTAGCTCATGCGGTGTGTTTTCATTCGCTGACGAAGCGCTTCTTCTGCCGGTAGAAGAAACGATGTTATCTTATCCGGAAGCACAATTTGGTCCTTCGAACCGGATGGGAAATTTACAATGAATGGGTGTGATCAAAGATATTCCGCTTTCAAAAGCATGCTTTGCACGGCACGACGAACCATTCTGCGAACCCGACTGCTCAATATATTTTCAATAAAAAGCGCCTGGTCCTTGAGCAGCACGGTCCGACCACGTCTGGAGTAAATGTCACGCCGAAGCGGAAACGCTCACAATCGCTTCGGAAAACAAACTCATCTCTGGTGCTGCCGCTTAATACGTTGGTGTACGTAAGCGGCACCACCTTTAACCTAATGCACACTCCCACTCCCGGAACGCATAACGTTCATCCGATGTGCTTATCGACGCTGGCGTACGCAGGAGATACCGGGGAATCGATGCTTGGCGACAGCAAGCTGCAATGCACCAGCAGGATACGATACAGACGTACACAGCAACAAAAAAAAGCGGACCGAAACGGATTCATGGTGTTGTGTTTGCGGTGTCCCCGTAGTTTATTTGCTTTCCGGGATTGTGTGGCGTCATTCCATGTGTGGTGAGTGGGTTTTAGATAGTCGACCCGGAAATAACCCGGCAGACATGTTGCAACGCGCGGCAAAAAACGGATATCCGGAAATCCCACTCCAGATGGGATGCCCGAGTTAAGCGCACACAGAATAAACATAACGCCTGCGGTCAGGTCATCCGTGCACACAGGCACAGGCTGGCATGTTGGGAAATGCGCGGCATTCGGAACCATTTCGACTACGCCCACCAAACGGCCGTCTCTGATGTGGTTCCAAGTGAACGCATCCAGACATGGGCTTTAATGTCCGTGCAGTAGCTGACGCTTCTCGGCTTTGCGTTGGAAAATCTCAAACCCGCGCGGACGACAGAGACGATATCTGAGACACGTGACACGGTCTCCAAGTACGGTGGGGAGCCATCATAAAACCCGACGCCGCCGCTGCCACCGAGAGACGATATCTGAGACACGTGACACGGTCTCCAAGTACGGTGGGGAGCCATCATAAAACCCGACGCCGCCGCTGCCACCGAGGCTCGAACACATTCGATCGAACGAAGCAACAGAACGTTCGAACAAAAAAAAACCCACAGCACCTAACGCCCCCGACGGGGTGGCAAGTGTGCACTGTTCTGTGCATCGTGAAAAAAGGATAGCAAGAAATGCACAAACACAAAGGCGGAATGGACATTTTCCATTTTCCCGTTTCCGAGAACGTGGGTGGGGCACGGTGAAAAGTTGTGGCGGGGCCGGGAAACGTTTAATCAAACTGTCACCGCTGATTAGCATATCCGCTTTTGCGCTTTTCACGCTCTCTCTCTCTCTCTCACTCACTCATTCTCTTTCTCTCCCGGCCCTAGTCGGTTGGTTGGGGTGATGGACACATTCATTTTTGGATCGTTAAGGATAGTTTTTTTTGCCTTCCTCCCACCACTAAAGACTCGTTTAATGGAGTCCGGAGTGGATAAAAGTGTTTGTGCGTCCGCCATGGCCACTTCGGTTAATTTCAGGGGTTTATTTTATTATGCGGGGCCGGTCCCGACTTCAGGTTCGAGGCATCAGACGGTGGTCATGTTTTATAACTTAATTTAAGTCGGGACATTAACTGATGGAATACTGACCTAATTGGGATATCAAAAGGATGGATTGATGTAAAACGGGGAGCAAGTCTAGACTTCAAAGGGAATCCGATGGAAGTTATAAGATCCTGGATATTCCCCAAACAATTATTGTCCTTGTGATCCTGCGCTCTAGGATATAGGATACTTATGTAACACTGGCATAGCCATCGTTTAGATATGCTTATAAACTCTCATGTAACCTCTCGTTGCTTCATCTAACAAACATGTCATCAACCAAGTATTGAAACCAACAGGACAGCTCCTCTAATGCGTTTTAAAATGTTCAAAATTCAAAGCAAGCGTTTGGTTTTAATAGTCGCATTTATAAAATGTCGTCGTCACACTGTTGTGCTGTCGGAAGGAAAAGCCTTACGTCGCTAACGCCTAATAAAACAACCACATTGCTAGGCCTTAACCCTTAATCGCGTTACTGTGTGTCCGTGGAAGGACCCAACGATTCGAAACCTGACGCCGAAACCTGCCCTTTGTTTTATTTTATGTTTGTCTCACGCAACTCGTTCTTTCTTTCAATGGGGGGCGCGCAAGCTGCCATCCATCCCGGGAGGGAAATCGTGTCTGCACTTTATATTATTACAAGAAAAAACAGCTTCGAACGGTGTCGTCCAGATCCTCATGCCAGCATGTATCGTGTGTCCCGTCGTTGTATGTTCCCATCGGCTTTCCACACGCCAGGTCCCGTGTCTGTGTGAGGCTGTGCGCGCGCGTATTTGTCTCTTTACACGCTGCTTGACGCTGCGGTCCGAATAATTATCACAGAGAGACCCCTGGCGCAGGAACAAGAAATAAAACACGACTCCAGCGGTGTGCCCAGCAGTCCAGCAGAGCCTCGCACTGTTTATCTCGCAGGCTCTAGGCTAGCAGGACGTCGTGCAGGATGCAGTGTCGCTCGTGGTTACCGTGCCATCCCTGGAACTCGCGGCGAAGGTCAGCAATTCGCAGGGCACGCCGTCGGACCAGCTCCGCCCAGCGTCCTACCTCGCTGGTGTCGGTGGTATCGCGCTGAAGTTGGGTAAACATCAAACGTCAGAAAACATGAGCACGGCTCGGGGAGTGTACAGCCGCGCAAGCAACACAAGCAAGCAATGTGAAGCAGCGGTGGATGGCAAAAATGTTCGAACGTATGTTGATATCGGATATTGAATCGGATCCAAATCCCGTGGAATTTGTGCTACTACAGACTGGTGTCGTCGTGTGTTCGTTTGTCGGCGGTCACCGATACCTGTGACTTCGTATCCGTTGTTTGTTCCTATTTACCTGTTGGATGTTCTTCTGGTACATAATCGATTGGTTGGCAGTTTCTTCGCGATCAATCTCGCGCTCCTGCATCAGCTGCTCGATGTGGTTCTGCTTTTCCCGGAGGACATCCTGGAATGGAAAAGGATGGTGAATGAAGAAAAACCACAAACGATTGGTTATTCGATGCGTGAATTCTTTGAAAGTGTAACTCTACCAACTATCAGTTTAAGGAAATACGAGTTTGGTTTTTGTCTTGTGCTGGATGTGCTGTGCATTTTTTCATAGATTCATAGCACAGGAGAAATTTATGGGACGTTAGTATACATGTTTCCAAAATTAAGAAATAATCTCCAAAAATCTACAATTAACTTTAAACACCTAAATGAATGTTTTATATGCAGCAAAAAGTAAAATTCCGTAGGTGTTGTCACTCTTCCATGTCGTGACTGTGAAATAATGTATTCCACACCACCGTTCGTTCAAATTATTCATGATGTTGGATATGGATACGTCCGAAAACTATCGTAGACCTTTCAGATCCTGTTAGAGCGTGAATATCCACATGTAAATCATCCTGTTTTCATAAATTCGAATACAGTGCATGTCACAAAATAATGTGTGGTAAGAATATGAATGTTTTTTTTTTTACATTTTTATGTGTTTGTTGCTGAGTTGTGGCTGTGTTTGTATGACAATGTTTGACGCATTGATTGACAAATGCAATTTAATAAATTTTTTTCAGCTGGAACAACTGTATTCCTTACTGCTTACTAAGTGATGTCGACAGCCGTGGAGAAAAACACTACTAGCATCAATTATTTGCTTCCGGTATTCCATTTCTTTGCACTCTTTTATTGTCTTAGTTAACTTTTGCTGATAGACATGCGTGACCGTAAACAATACTTTTAATAATACTCCGTTGGAAACTAAACGAGCTAAACAAATCAAAAGTGGACTGATAGACATGCGTGACCGTAAACAATACTTTTAATAATACTCCGTTGGAAACTAAACGAGCTAAACAAATCAAAAGTGGAGACAATGTTGACACAGAATGCCGTTTTTTATGTCCACCATATCTTTATGACAAGCACTGTACCGTCGACCCCCGTTCACCGGTCGGTCGAAAGTTACACCTAACATGTCGGATGTATTTGCATTTCATATTGGTTTGGCACAGCATCCACCGCAGATAATTATTATGCGATACGAAATCAAGCATATAGACACATATTAATGTCAGCCTTAAGCACGGTTTATGATGTTAACCATTGCAACTTTTCTCCCCGTAATTTTCTCATGTATCAGTTCTCTCCACCGCAGCGGGTAATAAAATATGCTAATCGCCTTTAATCATACGCACTACATAACTTATGGTTCGAAACAGTCGAGCCCCGCCCGGAGTCGCAGTGTAATGAATGCGAACGCTCAAAATGAGACCGAATCCCGAAACGGAAACGGATGTCGGTCGCTCGCTAATCTGCTGCATAAACACTAGTTAGCATAAGCGCCAGCCCTAGCCAGTCACGCTTTCGTTCGTGCCTTGTCAAAGCTCCATTTCTCAATCGGCTGACTCTAACGGAGGCACAGCAAATTCATCATGCTGACTGTCATCGCTGGCTCTGCTCCGTTCCGCGTGGTTGGTTTAATTGAGCCAAACGAATAAGCAAACAGGCATCAACAATTCTCGCACACACAAATCCGACGAACAACAAACATCCGTCCTTTCGACAGTGACGTCTTTCGACGATTTGTCAGCTGACGACGGTCCAGAATTCGGGCGTCACGACGTGTCTATCGGCATCGCAACGCAAGCTAGGTTAATGAATTTGCCATTTTCTCTTCGGGCTTCACGGGGCAGACTTTCGGATGAATGGAAGCAACCCTTTGGTAGTTAATTGCTCCACCGCAGTACCGCACAGTTTTGGTCATTTTTCTTCTGGTCGAAACTATGTGTATGTAACAAAAGTGTCGGGCGAACCCATACGAGTGCTTGTTTCGGGAAGATAAATGAGCAATGCTTGCAATGAAGCATTCGTAGCTTGGGAACGTGCTCTACGGACGTGCTTAAAAGTCAAATACTTTCATTTGCTCGTCTATTAGAACACCGGTCTCTAATTTCTGTAGTAAATATTTTATTATTTGTCCTAACACTATACAGCAACTTGGCTCCAAGCAAGGAACCAAGACCAAGTTACGGTGCGATATACCCAGACAGGAGTGGCAACGGGAATGATAAACGATTTCTGGAAGCAACCAATCAACTGATCAAATACTCGTAAACGTCACCACGGCGACGTCCAGCAACCAACCACAGCACAGCCAAAAGCAACAGCAACGAAAGGGCCAAACACCAACCGATTCACACGAAGTTAGGTAGAAAAGGTTACAACAAACACCACCCACAGCACCGCAAACAGAGACAAACTTTATTTTTACATCCCAAAATCAATAGCACTATCAACAGGAACCAGCAGCAGTAGATTCCGAACGCTTCACCAAGTCGTACAAGTCCTGCACTGCGTCCAAAACGTGTCCAAGCGTCGTCGCGACTGATCGATACTGACTCCAAACGAGCAGCGCGCGCGCGCTCAGCTAGCTACCACAAGAGCAGACGATTCTGCTGCTTGGTGGGACACACTTCAAAACCATCACCCATACACCGCTTGATGGGAAGATTATAGATTAACTCTATATCCGCCCGCGCCCCACTGCAGTGTGTGTGTATATAGAGTGAGAGGTGTAGCAAAGACGCTTCCTGCTTCGGGTCGGATCGGTCCGACCAAGTTTGGATGGCGCCGGAGTTAATCGCACCGAACAGCACCGAAGCACACACAAACACAAAAGGGAATCGGTCACCGGGCTATTTATCGGTCGGTAATGTCTCTGGCGAGCCGTGGGTTCCACTCCCCGAGGCACCCATTCGAACCGCGATGATTACTAATATCAAATTCCTCCTCCGCACGGTGCGCGCAAGCGTGATCTGAAGGAAGGAGGGAAAAGGAGGCCAGATAGAACGTTGGCAGTAGTATGCACTTTACGAAGTATATAAGACGCTTTCAACGTTGTCCCCACTGGCGTCCCCCCTCATGCGTCATGCGGCCACCAGAGTTTCGTGTGACACCCTCTGGCAAGGGTTGGGACAAAATCGCCTTTAAAGAGTGACGAAGTTACGTTACCCCTAGTCGACATCTACCATTCTGGTGCCGGAGCTGAAGGAGTGGCTGACTCATTATGCCAGTCCATAAACGAATGCATAAACGATCGTGCGCACCACCCCCAAAAAGCACCTGTGCGTGCCAGAGCCAGACCGCAAAGGCGACACACAACCTGTGAAGTTGATCCGATTTTGGTAATACTCGTCACAGTTTGGTGGGACAGCCGACGACGACGTCTTCCCGCGCCGTCGGTCCGTGGAATGTTTGGCACGAAAAGATCGTAAAAATCCCGAGTGATCAGGAAGTCCCGCTCGACGGCTGTGAAGTTTTTAATGACGTCCAAAAAGTGTGCTAAGAGAGTCGAACCGGCTCTCGGAATGGGACGCCAGCAGGTCCAACCGGATCAATTAGGTATTGTTCAGATTTTCCTTTTACGGTGGATGCGTGTCAACTCTCGTGTATCCGCATCTGGGATCGTTATAAAATTGGACCGAGTGCGAACAAAAGACGGCACACAAAGGCAACGGAACACAAACCTGTCACGACCTGGAATCAGCAAGCGAATCGTGAAAGGTCGAGAATGAAAATGATGGATATTGTGGGGGATTTAGAGCACCATGCACAACTGCTACAAAGTGTCGCATAGTCCACAAGAACATTGCTCAGATGTAATCGACAAAGAAACATCTCCGACAAGTAATAGAATATGACAAATGACCCCCATTTGCATCTGCGTTACATCAGAGCTCCAACGCCTAACTATGAAGTCACCCGCTACATCCCGGGTCTACTATACGTGTATGTCCTGTGTTATTTCTCGCGCTTAGAACGTGCAATACCACACCATTGATGATGTCGCAATATCGTCACCTGATGAATGCAAAGTACCGACGACCTACGGTGGGCACAACGCCCTGTGTGCGTACGTTTCATGCCATCATTTGCATTCGCACTACACTTTACAGCATTTGTGTATGTGTGTGTGTGTGTGTTTGTGGCGTGGGTCATACAATCGGAAAGGTGATCGATTACAATAGGCGGCACTAGTGCACTTGCTTACACATTACACGTTGCTCCACCAGCGAGTGAGGGAGAACCATGTTTATTATTGATGGGAACGTTTACAGGTACTAGCCGTATAAACGGCTGCTGTCGGTACGCGCCGGCCAAAGGTACACACACACACACACACAAAGCGCACATCGCCGATCAGCTTCCGAGCGGGCCTTAACGTAGAACGTCCGGATATGGTAACTGGACGGCTGCGAGGCGAGCCATATATGGTACCTTGATTGTATTGGCCGACTGACCGCAGATTCTTGATCAATACCTCCGACCGGTATCGATTGTGCTGTAATCTGCCAATTAAACTATGCATTATGTGAGTTCCAGATATGCCATGCTGTAGGTTTTACAGCGTTACAATCGCTTCACTGTCGTATGAGCAAGTGCCAATGGTTAAGACATTGCAGCTGTCGCTCATCATTGTCCAAGTCCCATCTGGAAAGCTGCACAAGTGAACAAAAACTCGTGCCAGCTGTCAACACAACAACTGTGGCGATACTACACTGTTGGCTCTCTCCCTCGCCACGGTGACATCCGGATAAAGTTAATGAATAATAAATGCTCCACGCGCTTTATGCTCCATCATGGTGCCCGAGGCCACGGTCAACAGCGTGTTGACTTTGACTCCAAACAAACTCCAGAGTCCAGAGAGGTAGACGTTAGCTTAATGAGAAATTATTGTGCCCAGGTTTTGCTTCATCCCAAACGAAGGTTTCTCGTCGGTTGTACTAACAATCGTGCACCACGTGGTCGTGACCCTGACGTTGAGGTTTCCTAGAGCTCGGAGCGGCTTCGTCCCTAGGAAGCGTTGGCGTCTGTTCTTGTTTTGGGTTCCAACAACATTCGGTTGGTCAACAGGGAGCTTTGACACAAATACTTCGCTCCCATGCTTTACACAATGAACCGTTCTCTCTTCCGGTTGAGTTTGTGTGCTGTCTAAGTTCTTCAATATTTACATGACAAATAGTTATTATTAAACTGAACTGGTATTAACGAGCCACACAGACACTAAGACAATCTAACAACAATGAGAATACTGCGTGTTCATCCGTAGGACAAACTTAAACTAACAATTGGCTGTTTTAAAACCTGACTCAAAAACAAAAGTTGCACTAATCGTCTTCATAGGGTTAGCAAATCTACCTCAAATTCAATTGAATACTGAAACCCGTAACCCATTTATGTACAAAAAGATCATTCAAAAACTGCAGCTCCCTATCGGAATCGAAAGCAGCAGCCTTAAACAAAAACTGATACAGCACATCCAGAAGTAATTACAATTTATTTTTTTTTATACAACTATTAGCAACATCTCCTTCCGCACGGTTAATACTCGGGACGTAGTTTTGGTTAGAGTCAGTCATTTTAGTATTACAACACTCGTGGCACAAAAACAAACAAACGAACGATAAACTAAAAGCATACAACAGTTGGTCCTACCTGCAGCGAGAAGGAAGCCTTCGGCGTCGACGGCACAGCGCTAACCGTTGATTTCCTCTGTGACAGATCGGGAGGAGGGGGGAGTAGATGGTACTTGGTTAGTGTTTGAACGTAAGCTGCGGTATCGTTCGTAACATAGAAAAAATATCCCAATCCAGCGTGCAGAACCCAAGGTCTCCCAGATGCCTGGAGGCTTCACGGGATTGCTGATTGGCTGGGATATTTTTACTCTCCGCCAGGGAGACGGACCGATCCGATACCGGTATAAGAAGTTTGATCTACGCGGCTTCCCGTTCACGCGTGGCGCCGTTTTGAATAATTCTACGTTAATGAGCTTACGAAAAGTTAGACAGTTAGTTAGGTTTTTTTCGTTTGATAAAGAGCAAGTAGCAAAGAGCAAACAGAACGCTCGGTATCGTAGGGAAACGCGCAAAAGAACGCCAAGCGATAACGCCACTCAAATCCAACGCCCAACCGTGGTGGAAGTTTCGTCAAGTTCGTCTTCCTCCGGGCTGCGGTTGGCGTGCCATGCTACCATGCGGTGAGCGATACCTGTGCGCTCATCCGGAGCCGGGAGGTGGCCGTCGTGGCGATCGAGCTCATCGTGGCCAGCGAGTTGAGCGACTCCTTGGAGTTGGCCCGGGACAGCCGGGCGGACGTTTTCCGGGCCGATGGTGACAGCGTGACCTTGGCAATCGGCACGAATATGCCGTACTTGGCTGGACACTCGAAATATCTGCGGAAAGCCGGATGAGACGAAATCGTTATTGCTCTGGGCGGGGGAAAGGCAGGACGCACACACGCACACCGCGCCAGACGGAGTGGCTCTACGTACCTGACACCGTCGACCGTACCGTCGTTCTTGCCGCTTGCCTCATCCAGCTGCACACCACACCAGGTGCCGCTGGCAAATTGCGTTTCGCCGATGAACTTCAGTATGCCCGGCCGGGAACCGAACCCGGACGATACGATCACTCTCTCTCTCTCTCACCCTCTTGCACAGGAAAATGCGAAAATCACCGAAAGCAAAGCTTCTCTGCGTGTTGATGTTGACGCCCATGTGCACGGTGTGAACGAAACCACCCACGGGACACGGATGCAGCAACATTTACCTGAGCTTCTGCGTCTTCCGGTAGCCTCCCAGTACACGTCGGATCCGGTGGAGGCGCCTGATGATTTGGTGCATAAATGCGCGTTTGCAGCGTGTGTGTGTGTGTGGGTATGTGGGTGTGTTTTTTATGTATGCAGAAACAATGCGATGAAATCGTGCAGAACAACGAGCGAACCGTAGCGTTGGTGGAGTCGATGTTGGTAAAACGCCACATTCCATTCGTGTCGGGACGATGCAAGAAGCGCCAAATGCCGAACGTGCAAAACACAACAACGATTCACAAGCACACACACACATACAGAGATACATAAGGGTAATTGTACAGTGCAGGAATAGGGTTGGTGCATTCAACAACACAGACGGGGATGCATGTGCAGCAGGAACGAAATATAAATGAATAAAATAAAAGACATCAGTATAAGTAACCGGTTCGTTTGCGAAAGAGAGCTCCTTAACCATGCGCATGACGCAGTCCACCAGGATAAAATATTTAATTAAAACTGTTTAATCAACATAAAACTATCAAATACCGTTCCCGACACCAACATTTACAGTGCAATTGATTTAAAATTTATAACCCAAACCATCCACTCCTCCTACAACGATGTGAAATGACTACGGCAACACGTGCCCGCGACCATGATTACGAGCTGTAATTAGAGCACCATCCGAGAAGGTGCAGATGGTACGCTTCAATGGTTATGAGGAAAGCTTTAATAACTCCAGTATTACAGGACATAGCAGTAGTATTACGTGCAGACGGTATCATCTGAAAGGGTCAAGTACGCTTAAGAAGTCAGTAACGCTGGTTATTGTCTATTTCATGCACTATTTGAAAGCTGTTTCTATTTGGCATTGTTTGATTATTTGGGGAGCTTTTGGCTTGGAACACCATTTCTTATATTATTTGACACTTTTCTTGAGTTGTTTTCAAACACAAATTGAAATAAAAGTAGAAAAGCAGCAAATTGTGAGAACGGGAAGCTATTAACAATATTTTAATAAAAGAACTTGTTCACTACATATCGTATCTAATGATGTCTCACAAGCTCTTAAAAGCAGCAATACGGATTTGAAACGTTCATCGTGGTCCCGGTAAGGTTTAAAGCATAAAAAAGTTAAAAAGAGATCAGAGAGAATGTAAAACAACCCCGTCCCGTAATTAAGTTTGCAGTGATGCATTTTGCCGATGGGGAAAACATACTTGTGGAGTATGTTTTCCACTGTTTTTAATCATATTACAGAACACTTAAATATAAATAAAGCACTTACTGAGCAAGTAAACCGAAATTGAGTAGTATTAGGATCGAGGATCCCATTAAAGTCTTTGTATTAATATCGCAGACTTTTTCATGGGCACAGGTTTCAACATGATTGCCAGATTTTGTGTGACGTTCCATGCGCATGACGCAGTCCACCAGGATAAAATATTTAATTAAAACTGTTTAATCAACATAAAACTATCAAATACCGTTCCCGACACCAACATTTACAGTGCAATTGATTTAAAATTTATAACCCAAACCATCCACTCCTCCTACAACGATGTGAAATGACTACGGCAACGCTGGAAAAACCGCCTGGCATGTTTGCATGCATGTTTAAGGATGCATATCAACTGTTAATTAGTGAGAAGCGTGAGCTGGAGAACATTCCACCACCGGCCGGG
>KZ070227.1:25394-37199 GCA_002091845.1 Anopheles cracens
ATGGTTTGGGTTATAAATTTTAAATCAATTGCACTGTAAATGTTGGTGTCGGGAACGGTATTTGATAGTTTTATGTTGATTAAACAGTTTTAATTAAATATTTTATCCTGGTGGACTGCGTCATGCGCATGAAACGTCACACAAAATCTGGCAATCATGTTGAAACCTGTGCCCATGAAAAAGTCTGCGATATTAATACAGAGACTTTAATGAGATCCTCGATCCTAATACTACACAATTTCGGTTTACTTGCTCAGTAAGTGCTTTATTTATATTTAAGTGTTCTGTAATATGATTAAAAACAGTGGAAAACATACTCCACAAGTATGTTTTCCCCATCGGCAAAATGCATCACTGCAAACTTAATTACGGGACGGGGTTGTTTTACATTCTCTCTGATCTCTTTTTAACTTTTTTATGCTTTAAACCTTACCGGGACCACGATGAACGTTTCAAATCCGTATTGCTGCTTTTAAGAGCCTGTGAGACATCATTAGATACGATATGTAGTGAACAAGTTCTTTTATTAAAATATTGTTCCGCCTCACGCGGGAACCGCTGGCCGGTGGCGCTGGCGATTCCACCGCCTCGACGCCGCTCGATGCCAGCTTCCGCTCGCTGACGTCACCGGCACGGTCCGGTACGGTATCGCCAACGCACAGCGTCCAGAGCTACGCCAGCAAATCGCCGGCGATGGCCGGAAGTAAGTAGAGCCTGCCGTTGTGGGCGCCGGGAACGGTCGAGGTGTTAATTGCGTTTCAATTTTTCTCCCGGCTCACAGAGGCAGCGTCGCTGAACGTCGGCGACCGGGTGATCGTATCGTCCGGGTTCGGTTCCCGGCCGGGCATACTGAAGTTCATCGGCGAAACGCAATTTGCCAGCGGCACCTGGTGCGGTGTGCAGCTGGATGAGGCAAGCGGCAAGAACGACGGTACGGTCGACGGTGTCAGGTGCGTAGAGCCACTCCGTCTGGCGCGGTGTGCGTGTGTGCGTCCTGCCTTTCCCCCGCCCAGAGCAATAACGATTTCGTCTCATCCGGCTTTCCGCAGATATTTCGAGTGTCCAGCCAAGTACGGCATATTCGTGCCGATTGCCAAGGTCACGCTGTCACCATCGGCCCGGAAAACGTCCGCCCGGCTGTCCCGGGCCAACTCCAAGGAGTCGCTCAACTCGCTGGCCACGATGAGCTCGATCGCCACGACGGCCACCTCCCGGCTCCGGATGAGCGCACAGGTATCGCTCACCGCATGGTAGCATGGCACGCCAACCGCAGCCCGGAGGAAGACGAACTTGACGAAACTTCCACCACGGTTGGGCGTTGGATTTGAGTGGCGTTATCGCTTGGCGTTCCTTTGCGCGTTTCCCTACGATACCGAGCGTTCTGTTTGCTCTTTTTTTTTGCTACTTGCTCTTCATCAAACGAAAAAAAACCTAACTAACTGTCTAACTTTTCGTAAGCTCATTAACGTAGAATTATTCAAAACGGCGCCACGCGTGAACGGGAAGCCGCGTAGATCAAACTTCTTATACCGGTATCGGATCGGTCCGTCTCCCTGGCGGAGAGTAAAAATATCCCAGCCAATCAGCAATCCCGTGAAGCCTCCAGGCATCTGGGAGACCTTGGGTTCTGCACGCTGGATTGGGATATTTTTTCTATGTTACGAACGATACCGCAGCTTACGTTCAAACACTAACCAAGTACCATCTACTCCCCCCTCCTCCCGATCTGTCACAGAGGAAATCAACGGTTAGCGCTGTGCCGTCGACGCCGAAGGCTTCCTTCTCGCTGCAGGTAGGACCAACTGTTGTATGCTTTTAGTTTATCGTTCGTTTGTTTGTTTGTTTGTTTTTGTGCCACGAGTGTTGTAATACTAAAATGACTGACTCTAACCAAAACTACGTCCCGAGTATTAACCGTGCGGAAGGAGATGTTGCTAATAGTTGTATAAAAAAAATAAATTGTAATTACTTCTGGATGTGCTGTATCAGTTTTTGTGTAAGGCTGCTGCTTTCGATTTCGATAGGGAGCTGCAGTTTTTGAATGATCTTTTTGTACATAAATGGGTTAGGGGTATTCAGTATTCAATTGAATTTGAGGTAGATTTGCTAACCCTATGAAGACGATTAGTGCAACTTTTGTTTTTGAATCAGGTTTTAAAACAGCCAATTGTTAGTTTAAGTTTGTCCTACGGAACACTCAGTATTCTCATTATTGTTAGATTGTCTTAGTGTCTATGTGGCTCGTTAATACCAGTTTTGTTTAATAATAACTATTTGTCATGTAAATATTGACCTTAAAGCTATTAAGAACTTAGACAGCACACAAACTCAACCAGAAGAGAATACAGAACGGTTCATTGTGTAAAGCATGGGAGCGAAGTATTTGTGTCAAAGCTCCCTGTTGACCAACCGAATGTTGTTGGAACCCAAAACAAGAACAGACGCCAACGCTTCCTAGGGACGAAGCCGCTCCGAGCTCTAGGAAACCTCAGCGTCAGGGTCACGACCACGTGGTGCATGATTGTTAGTACAACCGACGAGAAACCTCCGTTTGGGATGAAGCAAAACCTGGGCACAATAATTTCTCATTAAGCTAACGTCTACCTCTCTGGACTCTGGAGTTTGTTTGGAGTCAAAGTCAACACGCTGTTGACCGTGGCCTCGGGCACCATGATGGAGCATAAAGCGCGTGGAGCATTTATTATTCATTAACTTCATCCGGATGTCACCGTGGCGAGGGAGAGTGCCAACAGTGTAGTATCGCCACAGTTGTTGTGTTGACAGCTGGCACGAGTTTTTGTTCACTTGTGCAGCTTTCCAGATGGGACTTGGACAATGATGAGCGACAGCTGCAATGTCTTAACCATTGGCACTTGCTCATACGACAGTGAAGCGATTGTAACGCTGTAAAACCTACAGCATGGCATATCTGGAACTCACATAATGCATAGTTTAATTGGCAGATTACAGCACAATCGATACCGGTCGGAGGTATTGATCAAGAATCTGCGGTCAGTCGGCCAATACAATCAAGGTACCATATATGGCTCGCCTCGCAGCCGTCCAGTTACCATATCCGGACGGTCTACGTTAAGGCCCGCTCGGAAGCTGATCGGCGATGTGCGCTTTGTGTGTGTGTGTGTACCTTTGGCCGGCGCGTACCGACAGCAGCCGTCTATACGGATAGTACCTGTAAACGTTCCCATCAATAATAAACATGGTTCTCCCTCACTCGCTGGTGGAGCAACGTGTAATGTGTAAGCAAGTGCACTAGTACCGCCTATTGTAATCGATCACCTTTCCGATTGTATGACCCACACCACAAACACACACACACACATACACAAATGCTGTAAAGTGTAGTGCGAATGCAAATGATGGCATGAAACGTACGCACACAGGGCGTTGTGCCCACCGTAGGTCGTCGGTACTTTGCATTCATCAGGTGACGATATTGCGACATCATCAATGGTGTGGTATTGCACGTTCTAAGCGCGAGAAATAACACAGGACATACACGTATAGTAGACCCGGGATGTAGCGGGTGACTTCATAGTTAGGCGTTGTTGCTCTGATGTAACGCAGATGGTAATGGGGGACAGTCTGACAAACGGGTTACATGCACTGTAGATATCGCTTGCCGAGAGCATTTAGCAGCGGTATTAACCCATTTGTCATATTCTATTACTTGTCGGAGATGTTTCTTTGTCGATTACATCTGAGCAATGCTCTTGTGGACTATGCGACACTTTGTAGCAGTTGTGCATGGTGCTCTAAATCCCCCACAATATCCATCATTTTCATTCTCGACCTTTCACGATTCGCTTGCTGATTCCAGGTCGTGACAGGTTTGTGTTCCGTTGCCTTTGTGTGCCGTCTTTTGTTCGCACTCGGTCCAATTTTATAACGATCCCAGATGCGGATACACGAGAGTTGACACGCATCCACCGTAAAAGGAAAATCTGAACAATACCTAATTGATCCGGTTGGACCTGCTGGCGTCCCATTCCGAGAGCCGGTTCGACTCTCTTAGCACACTTTTTGGACGTCATTAAAAACTTCACAGCCGTCGAGCGGGACTTCCTGATCACTCGGGATTTTTACGATCTTTTCGTGCCAAACATTCCACGGACCGACGGCGCGGGAAGACGTCGTCGTCGGCTGTCCCACCAAACTGTGACGAGTATTACCAAAATCGGATCAACTTCACAGGTTGTGTGTCGCCTTTGCGGTCTGGCTCTGGCTCGCACAGGTGCTTTTTGGTGGTGGTGCGCACGATCGTTTATGCATTCGTTTATGGACTGGCATAATGAGTCAGTCACTCCTTCAGCTCCGGCACCAGAATGGTAGATGTCGACTAGGGGTAACGTAACTTCGTCACTCTTTAAAGGCGATTTTGTCCCAACCCTTGCCAGAGGGTGTCACACGAAACTCTGGTGGCCGCATGACGCATACGGGGGGACGCCAGTGGGGACACCGTTGAAAGCGTCTTATATACTTCGTAAAGTGCATACTACTGCCAAGGTTCTATCTGGCCTCCTTTTCCCTCCTTCCTTCAGATCACGCTTGCGCGCACCGTGCGGAGGAGGAATTTGATATTAGTAATCATCGCGGTTCGAATGGGTGCCTCGGGGAGTGGAACCCACGGCTCGCCAGAGACATTACCGACCGATAAATAGCCCGGTGACCGATTCCCTTTTGTGTTTGTGTGTGCTTCGGTGCTGTTCGGTGCGATTAACTCCGGCGCCATCCAAACTTGGTCGGACCGATCCGACCCGAAGCAGGAAGCGTCTTTGCTACACCTCTCACTCTATATACACACACACTGCAGTGGGGCGCGGGCGGATATAGAGTTAATCTATAATCTTCCCATCAAGCGGTGTATGGGTGATGGTTTTGAAGTGTGTCCCACCAAGCAGCAGAATCGTCTGCTCTTGTGGTAGCTAGCGGAGCGCGCGCGCTGCTCGTTTGCAGTCAGTATCGATCAGTCGCGACGACGCTTGGACACGTTTTGGACGCAGTGCAGGACTTGGACGACTTGGTGAAGCGTTCGGAATCTACTGCTGCTGGTTCCTGTTGATAGTGCTATTGATTTTGGGATGTAAAAATAAAGTTTGTCTCTGTTTGCGGTGCTGTGGGTGGTGTTTGTTGTAACCTTTTCTACCTAACTTCGTGTGAATCGGTTGGTGTTTGGCCCTTTCGTTGCTGTTGCTTTTGGCTGTGCTGTGGTTGGTTGCTGGACGTCGCCGTGGTGACGTTTACGAGTATTTGATCAGTTGATTGGTTGCTTCCAGAAATCGTTTATCATTCCCGTTGCCACTCCTGTCTGGGTATATCGCACCGTAACTTGGTCTTGGTTCCTTGCTTGGAGGCAAGTTGCTGTATCGTGTTGGGACAAATAATAAAATATTTACTACAGAAATTAGAGACCGGTGTTCTAATAGACGAGCAAATGAAAGTATTTGACTTTTAAGCACGTCCGTTGAGCACGTTCCCAAGCTACGAATGCTTCATTGCCAGCATTGCTCATTTATCTTCCCGAAACAAGCACTCGTATGGGTTCGCCCGACACTTTTGTTACACACACATAGCTTCGACTAGAAGAAAAATGACCAAAACTGTGCGGTACTGCGGTGGAGCAATTAACTACCAAAGGGTTGCTTCCATTCATCCGAAAGTCTGCCCCGTGAAGCCCGAAGAGAAAATGGCAAATTCATTAACCTAGCTTGCGTTGCGATGCCGATAGACACGTCGTGACGCCCGAATTCTGGACCGTCGTCAGCTGACAAATCGTCGAAAGACGTCACTGTCGAAAGGACGGATGTTTGTTGTTCGTCGGATTTGTGTGTGCGAGAATTGTTGATGCCTGTTTGCTTATTCGTTTGGCTCAATTAAACCAACCACGCGGAACGGAGCAGAGCCAGCGATGACAGTCAGCATGATGAATTTGCTGTGCCTCCGTTAGAGTCAGCCGATTGAGAAATGGAGCTTTGACAAGGCACGAACGAAAGCGTGACTGGCTAGGGCTGGCGCTTATGCTAACTAGTGTTTATGCAGCAGATTAGCGAGCGACCGACATCCGTTTCCGTTTCGGGATTCGGTCTCATTTTGAGCGTTCGCATTCATTACACTGCGACTCCGGGCGGGGCTCGACTGTTTCGAACCATAAGCTATGTAGTGCGTATGATTAAAGGCGATTAGCATATTTTATTACCCGCTGCGGTGGAGAGAACTGATACATGAGAAAATTACGGGGAGAAAAGTTTCAATGGTTAACATCATAAACCGTGCTTAAGGCTGACATTAATATGTGTCTATATGCTTGATTTCGTATCGCATAATAATTATCTGCGGTGGATGCTGTGCCAAACCAATATGAAATGCAAATACATCCGACATGTTAGGTGTAACTTTCGACCGACCGGTGAACGGGGGTCGACGGTACAGTGCTTGTCATAAAGATATGGTGGACATAAAAAACGGCATTCTGTGTCAACATTGTCTCCACTTTTGATTTGTTTAGCTCGTTTAGTTTCCAACGGAGTATTATTAAAAGTATTGTTTACGGTCACGCATGTCTATCAGTAAAAGTTAACTAAGACAATAAAAGAGTGCAAAGAAATTGAATACCGGAAGCAAATAATTGATGCTAGTAGTGTTTTTCCCCACGGCTGTCGACACCACTTAGTAAGCAGTAAAGAATACAGTTGTTCCAGCTGAAAAAAAAATAATAAATTGCATTTGTCAATCAATGCGTCGAACATTGTCACACTCAGCCACAACTCAGCAACAAACACATAAAAATGTTTTAAAAAAACATTCATATTCTTACCACAAATTATTTTGTGACATGCACTGTATTCGAATTTATGAAAACAGGATGATTTACATGTGGATATTCACGCTCTAACAGGATCTGAAAGGTCTGCGATAGTTTTCGGACGTATCCATATCCAACATCATGAATAATTTGAACGAATGGTGGTGTGGCATAAATTATTTCACAGTCACGACTTGGAAGAGTGACGACACCTACGGAATTTTACTTTTTGCTGCATATAAAACATTCATTTAGGTGTTTAAAGTTAATTGTAGATTTTTGGAGATTATTTCTTAATTTTGGAAACATGTATACTAACGTCCCATAAATTTCTCCTGTGCTATGAATCTATGAAAAAATGCACAGCACATCCAGCACAAGACAAAAACCAAACTCGTATTTCCTTAAACTGATAGTTGGTAGAGTTACACTTTCAAAGAATTCACGCATCGAATAACCAATCGTTTGTGGTTTTTCTTCATTCACCATCCTTTTCCATTCCAGGATGTCCTCCGGGAAAAGCAGAACCACATCGAGCAGCTGATGCAGGAGCGCGAGATTGATCGCGAAGAAACTGCCAACCAATCGATTATGTACCAGAAGAACATCCAACAGGTAAATAGGAACAAACAACGGATACGAAGTCACAGGTATCGGTGACCGCCGACAAACGAACACACGACGACACCAGTCTGTAGTAGCACAAATTCCACGGGATTTGGATCCGATCCAATATCCGATAGCAACATACGTTCGAACATGTTTGCCATCCACCGCTGCTTCACATTGCTTGCTTGTGTTGGTTGCGCGTCTGTACACTCCTCGAGCCGAGCTCATGTTTTCTGACGTTTGATGTTTACCCAACTTCAGCGCGATACCACCGACACCAGCGAGGTAGGACGCTGGGCGGAGCTGGTCCGACGGCGTGCCCTGCGAATTGCTGACCTTCGCCGCGAGTTCCAGGGATGGCACGGTAACCACGAGCGACACTGCATCCTGCACGACGTCCTGCTAGCCTAGAGCCTGCGAGATAAACAGTGCGAGGCTCTGCTGGACTGCTGGGCACACCGCTGGAGTCGTGTTTTATTTCTTGTTCCTGCGCCAGGGGTCTCTCTGTGATAATTATTGGGACCGCAGCATCAAGCAGCGTGTAAAGAGACAAATACGCGCGCGCACAGCCACACACAGACACGGGACCTGGCGTGTGGAAAGCCGATGGGAACATACAACGACGGGACACACGATACATGCTGGCATGAGGATCTGGACGACACCGTTCGAAGCTGTTTTTTTCTTGTAATAATATTAAGTGCAGACACGATTTCCCTCCCGGGATGGATGGCAGCTTGCGCGCCCCCTATTGAAAGAAAGAACGAGTTGCGTGAGACAAACATAAAATAAAACAAATGGCAGGTTTCGGCGTCAGGTTTCGAATCGTTGGGTCCTTCCACGGACACACAGTAACGCGATTAAGGGTTAAGGCCTAGCAATGTGGTTGTTTTATTAGGCGTTAGCGACGTAAGGCTTTTCCTTCCGACAGCACAACAGTGTGACGACGACATTTTATAAATGCGACTATTAAAACCAAACGCTTGCTTTGAATTTTGAACATTTTAAAACGCATTAGAGGAGCTGTCCTGTTGGTTTCAATACTTGGTTGATGACATGTTTGTTAGATGAAGCAACGAGAGGTTACATGAGAGTTTATAAGCATATCTAAACGATGGCTATGCCAGTGTTACATAAGTATCCTATATCCTAGAGCGCAGGATCACAAGGACAATAATTGTTTGGGGAATATCCAGGATCTTATAACTTCCATCGGATTCCCTTTGAAGTCTAGACTTGCTCCCCGTTTTACATCAATCCATCCTTTTGATATCCCAATTAGGTCAGTATTCCATCAGTTAATGTCCCGACTTAAATTAAGTTATAAAACATGACCACCGTCTGATGCCTCGAACCTGAAGTGGGGACCGGCCCCGCATAATAAAATAAACCCCTGAAATTAACCGAAGTGGCCATGGCGGACGCACAAACACTTTTATCCACTTCGGACTCCATTAAACGAGTCTTTAGTGGTGGGAGGAAGGCAAAAAAACTATCCTTAACGATCCAAAAATGAATGTGTCCATCACCCCAACCAACCGACTAGGGCCGGGAGAGAAAGAGAATGAGTGAGTGAGAGAGAGAGAGCGTGAAAAGCGCAAAAGCGGATATGCTAATCAGCGGTGACAGTTTGATTAAACGTTTCCCGGCCCCGCCACAACTTTTCACCGTGCCCCACCCACGTTCTCGGAAACGGGAAAATGGAAAATGTCCATTCCGCCTTTGTGTTTGTGCATTTCTTGCTATCCTTTTTTCACGATGCACAGAACAGTGCACACTTGCCACCCCGTCGGGGGCGTTAGGTGCTGTGGGTTTTTTTTTTGTTCGAACGTTCTGTTGCTTCGTTCGATCGAATGTGTTCGAGTCTCGGTGGCAGCGGCGGCGTCGGGTTTTATGATGCGCATTCGTTCGGAGCGGGGGTAACGAACGGTTAATAATTCTTCCTGTCCCGAGAAAACGTTGACAGGTTTCGGGATCGAGGCTGGAATGAAACGTTGATTGGGATGATTCGCTTTTGCGCTGGCGTAGATCCCCACCGGGGAGCAGGGTGCAATCGGCCATCATGGCAACCCATGTATGCAAATGAAGTGGTCATACTGCTCCTCGCCGTGCCTGTCGTATGGCTTTGTGCAAGATGAATGTGGGCATATGAACGTGATGACGGTAGCTTCCGGAAACGCATAATAGTTTGTAGAAATTGGCTTTGCACGGTGCCACGACGGAATGGGTGGTCACCTTTGTTCCGGGTGCTCGTGTGCGCAAGCCTTGTGAAGTTCACCGACGTTACCGAGTAGCTTCTCCTGGAGTTTTACGATCAACGAGGGAATGCAGGAGGTGAACGTTTATGGTGTGCTATGAATATGCACCCATTTCATGCATAATGCAATCAATGACATATTAGTTGTGCTATTGTTCGTGAAAGATGGATGATATGGTGTGTCCGAGCTCGTTCTCATGTTCGTCCACAAGGACAAGGTTTCTTGGAAGGACCGTTTATTTCTGCAGTTTAGGTTTATGCTGTATCACGGTCGGTTTCACGTAGAGAAATTGAAATGTATCGCGGTTTGAAAGCTTTAAGAATAGTCAACTATCAGACTGACATATGTCATCGATCAAAGTAAAATTAGAAATTACCGTAGCAGTTCCTTATGGCGTATACTATCTGTTCTTTGCTTTAAGGTCTAATTCTCACAACTCCAATTAGTTTAAAAGTCTACACGATATACTGCAGTACCTTGCCATGGCGTATACTGAATGTTACTGTACTTTAAGCTAGGAATAATCGGCTGACTCAACGTTTTAGGACGGCTTTAGAAGTTTATATAATAAAATGAATAGCATGTAATACGGCTTAAACCTTTGCGTCCTAAATTAAATATCCAACAGCATCACTATATCGTCCTCCCTACATCCTGCTGCTACAGACTGGTGTCGTGTTCGTTCGGTTGACTTCACTTGTTTTGTTTCTTTTTCACTTCATAAAACACTTTACCTGCTTCTCCTTCTAGACCGCGGTGCGGGCACTATATATTATACTAACGTTCTCTTGCCTCTCCTTCCACATAATTCTTTGCCCGGTTTCAGCTGAAGGAAAAGGTAGCCCTGCTGGAGAAGTCGCTCGCCGACGAGAAGCGTCGCAACGAAGATCTACAGTTCAGCGTGGACGAGGCCACCTTCTGCGGCGAGGAGTTGAATGTAAGTTTTTGCAGCACGAGCCACAAGCACGAGCAGTGGGATGTATAAAGGATGGCGGGCTGGGCTCGAAACGCCACCAGGGAGGACGGGCACGTACACACTTGTCACACGTACGTGCCCGTCCCGGGGACACCGAGGGCACATCCCAAGGATTGAAGCATAAATTACGATTAGTAGCCTCCGGCTCGAGCTACTCGGTTAGGTGTGCGTGTGTGGCTGTGCGTGCTTTACGCAGTCCGTAGACTCGAGCCACTGTGGGGTTCATTGGATGAAACCGGAGCGGTCAATTTCGAGCCCCATCCCATCCCTGTACAGTGTACAAGAAACGCCGTGGAACCGTGTCCAACAAGGCGATTTGCCATTCCCAGTATCAGTTTGTGCATACACGCTCCGTCTTGTCCTCCTACATGGGCAAGCGATTCGTTTCTAATCCATTTCACCGATTGCGTACACATACTTTCAGGGAAAAATTCAAAATTCTGTAAATGTGAGTATCTCAAGCGATGGCGTCGATGAGAACGGCGGCGTGTGCTGTGCAAGCAGTCGAGCAGGGTTTTGATTCCTCCTTCGTTTGCCATCGTTGTAACTCTGTGTTGCATGTTGTAGTTTTGTAGTATTTATACTACAATTTTGTTAACGAAATTCTGTTCTATTTCGTAACGGTGGCAAACGAAGCGTGACTGTGTACGTGCGCTCTCTCGACGTTTATTTCGATTGGTTGCTTCGTAATTGGTTAAAGCTTCGTTTTTTCCATTCCTTTTGCGTACCATTTAACGCTATATGTTTATTTGTCCAATGTCCCAATGCATGATGCCATCTCCAGTATCTTGTTGATAGTTAAACGGAGTTTTGCTGCGTTTTCTTCTCTTCGAACAGTTGAAAATGTTGTTTTGTTTGTTAACATTGAATGTAAACATAGGTATCTGTCTTATTATATCATATTCTATCGCGGTTTTCTTGTACATGTTATTCTTATTGAAATTATACGAGTAAAAGTTGCATGTCGCATCATGTTTGCATGTTTTATACGTATTTTTTACATTTTTTTGCTTACCAGTCGATTTCATCTTCGGGGATAATTACATTTAATCACAATTTTGCCTCACCAATAATAGGCTCAAACTCAGGTGTTCAAAGAAAGGATAACCGATTTGGAAGCTCAACTGGTGGCTAGTGGTGGT
>KZ070227.1:46101-64331 GCA_002091845.1 Anopheles cracens
CGGTGGTGCATCGGCATCCACCGCCAACAACAACGGCGTCGTCAACACGAACCCAAACGCCGAAGTCATCCGCGGCCAGTTGTTCGAGGTTGGGCCGCGCTACACAAATCTGGCCTACATCGGCGAAGGAGCCTACGGAATGGTTGTGTAAGTATCCGGTTCTTCCTTGCATTTCTTCGCTGGTTTCGCGCCCGGCAAGAGAGAACGCGCGCGGGACGCTGTTGCTTGCTTCGTGTGCCTCGTTGAACCTTTTTGGTCGGTGACCTACTTACGGCGGTCGGGCCCGGGACTGCTGTTTTTATTTGCCTTCCTTGTTAGCATCTGTTTGGGCGGGTGCTCCAGCGTGCCGAGGTCGTTTGATCTTGGCCGATAGAACGCTAATAAGGGAGACCTCCGTGCGGAACTTTTAACAAAATTAAACTATTTAATGGTTGGGGAGGGAGTTCTATTCTCGGGAGTATTGCATCCATACGCATGGATGTAGCGCTATTACAGAATTAAACTATTTAATGGTTGGGGAGGGAGTTCTATTCTCGGGAGTATTGCATCCATACGCATGGATGTAGCGCTATTACAGACGTTAGAAGTGATTCTGAAATGAATAGTAGACAGTGATAGAAATCAGATAATAATAATAATAATCAAATTTGGAAGTAAATTGGGATGAAAAGAAAAATACTTGGAACACTTAAAAAATATCATCCATAATAGGTAAAAAATGCATTTTGAAGTAGTTCTTAAAATTATGGTTTTAAGAGAAAAAATATGATGAAGGTTTGGATGCGATTTGGAGTGACAGTATCCTTCGATCTATTTGTTTTTAATTGGACAGAAGTGCAATTTCATTCTATTTGACTTATGTGCTATCATAACACCCAATTTACTGAAACGTACCTACCATACTCATAGGACATACTTATTTCTGGTAATTTTCGTGTGTCTTATTTCTCGCCATATGTTTGAAAATGGCCTGCTTCTTAAATACACTACACACTACAGGCGTACGGAAGCCAGAAACATTAAAAGCACCTTTCCCCCCTGTGCTCAGAAGGAAATAGTATACCTAGGATAAGGATAACCGGCAGGCGATAAAAATAACTGCCACTTTCCACCACACAAGCCCTCTCACACCATCCACCCACCCACCCACTCGTCTCCGTCTCGGGATGCAAATAGTGTTCGAGCCTCTTCTGTGGGTGCCAGCCCACACGTCACAGACGCACAACGGAGGAAGGCATTATTTCTCCGTCGCCTCGCCCCAAAAGAAATCAATATCCCAATCCCCAATATCCCCGCACCAGGCGCGACTCGATGCACGTAGGCGTTCGTTTGCCGTTTGGTATGGTGGGTATTTTTGAAAACCGAAAACATCCTTCGTGCACTTTGCCCCATTCAAGTTGGATTCGTTGATGCCCAATGGAAGGCCCAGGAAAAGGATAAGTGCCATCGACCCGAGATGAAAAGAGGGAGAAAGAGCGATGAGTCGAGTAATCGACGCTTGCGATGCTGATGTGGGCCAGACTGGCTTGCGCCACTGATAACGCTGCCATGCCCTTTTACCTTCGGACCGTCGGACCAAGAGCGGAGCCTTTGTTCCGACGACCATCGGGAGGATGTGTCCGTCAGCGCTTCGATTGATCGCGTCTTACATGCTTCCGGTGGAGGTTTCATTTTATTCTAGCAAAAAATGGTTTAAATGGTCGTACAGTAAAGCATTAATCCATTCATTATTAATAGTTTACTGAAGACCATTAATTACTCCCCCAAAACTGGCTGGTATACTTCAAGCAGCAGAGAAGGGGGAAAAAAACAAACGTCTCAATTAAAACACCGGAGGATTCATTTTTGCTTGGAATAACCTTCCGCTTCGATTAACGAAGCAAATTATCCTCGGAATCTATTTTGCTCCGTTTTCTGACATTGAAAATCCGGCCGCTCGAGGGAGGGCAATGTTTTTCTACATTTTCCCGCAAATCCCGCCCAGCAGGGGTCGCTGTTTTGTCGTCGTTGACCGTTTGCTTCAATTCGCGGAAAATGAATTTGCCTTCCATTTAATTATGCCGCGCCGGAAAGTATACTGCGTTCGTCTATTTAGAGATATATATTTTTTTTGTGTTCGAGGTAAAATTAACAACTTTTCATCATGATTGAAAGCGATACGTGGAACGAGTTTGCACGTACAGGCGATTTATTCGATCTAGCCACTAGTGCTTTGATCAATTTTTAAATGCCCTTTTGCGGAGGTATGCTTTTTAAGCGGCGGCATAAGAAAATGGACGTAAAAGACCACTTTTAAAGTCGATTTTTCCACGTTGAACGGCTGTGGCGCTTCGTAAGAGAATTAGGGAATTATCTGTTTCATTTTAGAAGAACCACATTTGATCCACAAAATTGTTCTTTTCAATTTCAATTGCCGACTGCTTTCTTAACTAATTGCCAATATGCTCTGTAATCCTGAAAGTATGCAATGTGAATGACAACACGCATTATTAACACTTACGGTCAAATGGACCGAATACTTCTTTGGTGCAAATCGTGGGCTCCAAAATTTTTTACGTATAGTTTTCAAGGTTTTTAAAATTATGACGTCAGAGGATTTTTACTTGAGGGGGCTGGGGAGCAAACGGGAAGAAGTAGGGTCACAAACTCAACGGATTATAAAACTTTAATAGTTTGCGCACAACTGGTGAAAAACTTCAGCCCAATCGGTTAACAATTGCCAAAAATAGCCTTCTAGGTGTCAATTGACACCATGATTTGCACGAAAGGAGTAACAAGTTGTATCTCAGAAATTTACGGATTTTAAAATTTTTGAAAATCCTTTTAAAAAAAACTTTGCAAAAATATAAGACTTTGGGTTAAACCCGTTTGTCGATATCTCTATCCGTTTTCAAGTTATCGAAGCTCAAAGTTGCAAAAGTGTCAATTGACACCAGATTTGTCCGTTAGTGTTAATTATTTCTGTAATAAACGAAGAATAAAGCTCGCCCAAGAGATCAAAATGTAAAATAAAACGTTCGTATAGCGTTTAAAAAAGTATTGCTGCTGCATATTGCATACATTTAGGCGGAAATTCACTTAATCAGCCTGAAAGTACGCCCTCCGCCAGGCTAAACGAATTTTTAACGATTTATTTCCTAAGCTTCCATTAAGTACTTCTGGTGAAATGTGAGATTAGTTGGAATCCGTAAGCTTCCCTTCCGTAAGTTTTCCCTACTGTGATACACGGCCATCCGTACAGTGAGCAGAACCGCGGAGAAACCAGGCAAAGTGTTGGTCACGTGTTGCTTCGCACGATTCCGACCACGTCGCAACAGTGTATTGTGAATATGGGCAGCATCTAAATAACACACCAAAATCAGTTCCATAATAGTTGCTTCAAGATCGCAACCAGTTTTGGCTTATTTGAAATAAGTTTGCAATAAGAACGCTCTCGCTAAGGCTGTGCTCCGGGACCAGTATTATAATACAACAATCGTCAAATCCCATACAAAAACTGTTATACTCCATCATACACGTCATACATCGGAGGCGTAATACAAATCGATTTGTATTATTGCATACGGTATGTCATACATTCTAAAGCGTATATTTACTTTCACTTTAGCCTCCGCAGCACGAGAACAAGATCAGTACGGTTCTGTGTTTTTTTTGTTTTGCCTTCCGTGCGAAAAAGCATTATTTCGGGGCGTGGTGTTTTTTGTTGCAAATCGTGTTTCGTCGTCTCTCTCTCTCTCTCTCGTCGTGTGTTTCTGTGGGTGGTAATTGTTGCGGATGACCGAAATTGTTGAGATTTTCCCGGTCATTCCCGGGGTGATGATAATGACTTCTGCTGCTTTTGCTTTTGTGGCGAGCCGGGTGCTTAGCGTTGCTGAGAAATGGAATAAACATGCAATGTGACATGCTGCTCGGCTGCTTGCTGCCTCTGTCCCCGCTCTGTACCTATTGACCGAGCGCGTCCCGTTGTCACCGTCGTAGATTCATCGGAAAGAAAAGTCACCTGATGAAGAAGCAATCAGGAGATAATGAGGGAATAATTACTGCGCCACACCGGAACTGTTTGCGGCGCAACATTTTGCAGCTTAGCGGATAGTCCCCAGCCCCGCCGAGCACAAAGCCTAGGTTTAACTTGGGGTTTTGGGTTGGGCTGGGTGCTCTGCGTGGTAGCAGAACCTTTCCAGTAGGATATACGCCTAGGCATCATATTCTTAATTGAGCTGGCAAGGATATCTACAACGTTTTTCGCTTCGTTATCGTTATTGAAGTTGTGATGAAAAATTATTAGCATAAAAAAAGTGTTCATCGTACAGAAATATACAAAAAAATGATTTTTTCCAGGCATGTCAAACGTTCAATATCTGCTCGAGAGCAAATTAATTGCTACCCATAAAAATCCTCGCTCACGGACTGTGCTTCAATGCGGTGTGTGGGGGCAATTCGAAGGCTTGAAAGCACCCAGGATAACACATCCCAGGGGCGTACACAACGCGTCCTTATCGCGTGTGTGCCATGTGTTCGTGCAATGCCCCAACGCGGGAGTCCCTTAGGAGCGCTTGTTATTGCGAAATTTTGCGCAAAAAAAATCCTCCAGCGCACCAAACGGTGGCGTAGGCTCATAATTACGGAGTAATGGTGGTGGGCTCCCGTTTTGTCTCCATCTGCACAACAAACAAAAAAAAGGGCGAAGCACAAAATGAGCCTTTTCCTGTGGTGGTGTGTTCAATTCCTTGTCCATTTTCCCCAATCCCCGGATGGTGCCCGGCCAGCTTCGGGGAACGTAATTAAAATTCATTCGCTTCCGAGCGCGTGGCGTGACTTCACGCGTGTGTGTTCTCCGGGGCGTGCGTACGGTAAGGACGCAGCACGAGAACAAGATCAGTACGGTTCTGTGTTTTTTGTTCGGGTGTGTTTTTTTTGCTTTTCGTGCTTCATTTCATGCTAACGTCTGCCGCTGCCGTCTACGGTATTTGTGTTTTTGTATTTGATCTTTCGGGCTCAACACGGCAAAATCCCACAGCCGAGCCTACCGAAGACGGCTAGGCATCCTGGCGCTTCTGCTGTCCCCGCTCTGTACCTATTGACCGAGCGCGTCCCGTTGTCACCGTCGTAGATTCATCGGAAAGAAAAGTCACCTGATGACAAAAGTGTCAATTGACACCAGATTTGTCCGTTAGTGTTAATTATTTCTGTAATAAACGAAGAATAAAGCTCGCCCAAGAGATCAAAATGTAAAATAAAACGTTCGTATAGCGTTTAAAAAAGTATTGCTGCTGCATATTGCATACATTTAGGCGGAAATTCACTTAATCAGCCTGAAAGTACGCTCTCCGCCAGGCTAAACGAATTTTTAACGATTTATTTCCTAAGCTTCCATTAAGTACTTCTGGTGAAATGTGAGATTAGTTGGAATCCGTAAGCTTCCCTTCCGTAAGTTTTCCCTACTGTGATACACGGCCATCCGTACAGTGAGCAGAACCGCGGAGAAACCAGGCAAAGTGTTGGTCACGTGTTGCTTCGCACGATTCCGACCACGTCGCAACAGTGTATTGTGAATATGGGCAGCATCTCGTTCCGGTCGCTGCTACCCATCCCCGCTACCATGGGAACACCAAACGGGGCAGCTTAGCGTCGTTGTTGATGTTGTCCTATTAGTCGCTCACCCAACCTGGACTACCTCGCCCGGGAAGATTAACCCTTAGGTGATGCTTCAAGTGTTTGTTACAATGCAAAACCGGGCGTTCGATATCGCAAACGAGAGCCGAAATATGGAGTAATACATATGTGCTGCAATTCTCGCCTCATACATCACCTGCAGAGGAAACAGACTCAAATGCCTGGATGTGCTTTGTTTGGAAATCCCCAAAGCAATCCTTCTTCCATGTTCCATTTCATTTGAAGGTTTAATATATTTACCTTCGCGCACGTCCGTTGAACGCAATATTTCTACGTACGCCATTCCCTGTGAGCCTAGTACGGTGCTTCCATGACGTACTACCTCCGGGATTACCGTGATTATGGCTCCTTTCCCTATCTTTCGGGTGTGTTTTTTTTGCTTTTCGTGCTTCATTTCATGCTAACGTCTGCCGCTGCCGTCTACGGTATTTGTGTTTTTGTAACAAACTCAACGGATTATAAAACTTTAATAGTTTGCGCACAACTGGTGAAAAACTTCAGCCCAATCGGTTAACAATTGCCAGTAGCCTTCCAGTTGTCAATTGACACCATGATTTGCACGAAAGGAGTAACAAGTTGTATCTCAGAAATTTACGGATTTTAAAATTTTTGAAAATCGGCGTAATACAAATCGATTTGTATTATTGCATACGGTATGTCATACATTCTAAAGCGTATATTTACTTTCACTTTAGCCTCGTCTATCGGAATGGAGAGTTTGGAGGTATATTATGATGGATAAAATGCGAAAAAACGGTGTTATACAAATTGTATGATGTATCATAATACCGATCCCGGAGCACAGCCTAAATGGACCAACTTTTCAATTCACGTAACCACCCTGAACACGCTTGTGTGTCCCAGAGGAGTGGCTCCGGGTTTGACATCCCCGCACGCGAGCCTCCGTACACGCTACTAGCCGGTGTGACACTTATGATACGTTCACGCCATTTTCGCATGGCGGACGGAAAATTGCTCCCATTTATGTGCAGCACCACCTTTCATCAGCATATTGCGCGTTTCTCTATTGTGTGTGTATGTGTGCAGTCGCAAATAGTCGTATCCTTGTGCCGGCCATCAGTGTGCAGAAAGGCAGGACACGCGAACTATCCAGGACGATGATGAGGATGATGATGATGTTGCTGCATACAAACACTCTCCGCACGGAACGAAACCCATCGCAACGTCGTCGTCGGCTTTGTGGACGACTGACGTCAAGACGTTACCTCATGGACAAATGTAGTCCACGCACGGCATCGCGGCTTCTCGAAGGTGTGGTGTGCCCCTGCCTAAGGTAGGCGAAGGAAAAGAATCCATTTAATCGCCTGCGCGAAGAATAGAGCGAGCGGACTTCCTCCTTTGCACGCAGCGGGTGGTATCATCATCATGCCACAAGTACCCCTTAGATGGCATGACGGACCTTGGACGAACCGTGGATGTGTCGTCGGTGCAGCGCCGTGTTTCGTGCCGGGTTTAGAACCGTTTAGATAGGAGCGCTTGGCGTGCCCCAAGAGCAGTTTGTTTGATTTCAATTTCTTACCCTGCGACGATGAGTGGAACTACTTTTGCGAGCGGTTGTTATCAGCTGCGGCGGCGAAGTTTGTTTGATTTCAATTTCTTACCCTGCGACGATGAGTGGAACTACTTTTGCGAGCGGTTGTTATCAGCTGCGGCGGCGGCAGCGGCGGGGCGGTGTTGCTGATGGAGGCATCTAAAAAGTGATTGTTTGCGATGTGGCCATTTTTATACGCACGCCCGCTCTCCTATTTGGAGCCTATTTTAAGGCCATACTGTCCGCTGTTGTTCCGGGAAATCGAACTTCTCACAGTGCTTCCATTCGGTGGTGGAGACACTAATTAATAGTAGTAGTTCATCAAGAAGGTAAACATTTGGACAAACGCTCTAAATTTTGTTAATGGGCAATGTCTAAAACAGCAGAAAAAGTTTGAAAATTCGCATTTTGAGTCATCTTTACCTAACCTTAAATTCCTTAATTACTTAAATTTCCCGGGCATTTCCTTAGAATTCGATATTCAATTGAGTTGGATTGAATAGTGAGTTTAAAACACGAGTGTGGAATGGTAGGAAAATATGATAAATGCCAAAATAGTTCAACACATATTGTTACCGCTGCTAGCGGCATTTTCAAATGCAGTTTGTATGACAGCGAATAAAACCTCAACCCGCGCACGTAAACAGAAGAAGCCAGGTTAGTTTGGGGAGGGATTCCGGTGAGACAGAAGCACAGAAGACACCGACAGAAAAAAACGTGGTAGGCCACCATTTTGGAGTTCTTGTTGTTTGATTAAATTGATACTGATAAACGAATTATAATAGTAAACATCTACAAAAACGGCCTCGTAATTATTACGTCCGAAACGTCGGTAACACATATTAATGCAAATAATTTGTTCAATATTCTATTTTTCGCTAGTTATTTTGTGAAATGTTTCAAAAATTGTTCATTATTTTCTCTTAAACCTCTACTGGCGCCTATGATTGAAGTGTGATAGTAGAAGATGCCATTAAACGTGTTCTATGACTTCCAGAAGCAAGACATTCGAGGGTTTCCCGTTTACTGTTACTAACAACTCACTGTTTCTCTCCACTCGAATACAGTAGTTACATCCTTTTAGCACCTGTCAAAAACTTTGCGTCTGACAGTTCGCTGTTGTGCGTCTGTGACGTTTGGGTGCCTGTGCCATTACTTAGTCCAAACGTATCCAAACGGTACCCTCACGAAGCTAAAATAACCTCACCCAGTGTCTAGCACAATGGCCGCCACTCGATCCCACCCATTTGGCGATGCGCAAAATGGTAAAATAAAACCACGACACCAACCAATTTATCAATGCATGCCGATGCCAACGAAACACCGGGGTGTGTGGAGGTGGTGGGCTAGAAGAGACGACCGGTAGAGAAACGGAATGTTATCTGCGCTGTGTTATTTCGTTTTTTCTGTGTTTTTTTTGTCGCTTTGTTGTTTTCGGTCTCCCTCCACCTCCAGGTTTTGAAGTGTTGTTCCCAACCGGCTTGACCGTCGTGTTGACAAAACCACCGCGCGCACCAAGATATCGACCACCTTCTCCTCCTCGTTCGCAACGTGCTCTTATCGCCGCCGACAGCATTAGCCCAGTTTGCGCTGGAAACTCCTCATCCATTTGTCGTCGCGGCGCGGCGAACGCCGTTTTTGCCGTAGGAAAATAAATAGAAAATTGGCGCTGTTCGGCAAACAGCGAAAGTCGTTCCGTGTATGCGGAGAAATGGGCTTGTTTGGGAGCGTTAAGGGGAAGCGCGCCGCTCGGAATAATATATCAGCGGGATGTGGGATGAAGATTGGCTTTTTTAATCTCTTTGGTCGTTGAAAAACGAAGCACCATCAACGTTGGAGCAATAATTTCTTCATCACGGTTCTCTGCGGAAGAGAGCTATGCCGTGAGGTGTTTAAATTTTCCTTAATTCAATTCCCCATCCCGAGTAGTATCCGGTGCCGTACGTCGGGAATGATTTTCTCTCTTACTGATGTGCCTTACTCAGTGCATAGTATTTTTTTTCTCCTTTTTTCAGTCCTATCAGAGCTGTTTTGCGTTTGAAAAATGCTCACCTAAACGCCAAACGAGGTGGAAATTAATTTCTCAACGTTGATGCCTACCCTCAGAGTATTCAGCAGCCACAATAATACATCATGTACGCATTCTGGGCATTCGCATTCGCATCAAATCAACAATAAACACCGGGTACCTGTCGTGTGCAGTGTGCGGTTTAGTTTTTGAACTTTGGAGTGTACAAAACTCCTGGAAACATTTTAGGAGTTCGAGCGAGAGCTACGTCATCACTCAACGCAATGATGATGGGGGTACAGTGTTGTGTTTCGTTTGAAATTGTTTGTTTTATGGAATTTCAATTTAGTCCTTTTTTTAGTGATATTTCCAAACTGTTCCGGCAATTCTAGGTTCCTACGAATTCTGTTGTGATATTATCGCTTCCAAACACTGGGATGTTTCAATGCAGCTGCATGTATTCTCATTTTTAAGCCTGTGGTACCGTTCAATATTTGAACTGTGCTCACGAATGCGCGCTCATGTCGTCGGGAGATTTGGAAGGCAAATTATCGACGTTTATAAGGGATTTTTGTTAACATTTGGTGACACATTTCGATAGACGGCTCAGTGAGCAGTTCAAGTCGTTTTCGAATGTCCTCTACTGCTGCTTTTTAGCTTTAAAAGTATGACTTTAAATCAGGGTGCTCGTACCACTCTAATAGTCTATATTCTAGCCTCTAGATTTTGTCTCCTGCTTTTTGATATAGCTCTTGACTGGAATGTGTCATTGCAATCGATAGTTTAAGAATGTATTTCCGTTCCGCTCTTTGACGGTCGGAAATTCACATTCCCCATTCCCTCTGCTTTCTTGCTTGTTGCGGATAAAGCCCGCGTGTGATATAGAGTTGTAGGTATCCATTTAGAAATTCCTCAATCGAAACAATTCCAATTCCAATTGTATACTTCCACGAATGTAATTACACTGTCGAATTCGTTCCCGCTCAACTTTGGCCTCCTTTCCTTGCTCGTCGCATACTACGCGTTACGACTGTCCCATTAGCATCCAATACCGGGCTGTAGGTACCTGTACCTTCCGAGAAGGAGTACGGATGTGCTTGATAATCATTTGTAGCAAACCGTTCCAAAATGGCATACGCGCCAATGTCCTGCTTCTTTCGCTGTTCCTCAGAGATGTTTGGTTAGCTATGGTTTGATGGTACCCATGGAGAACACTTGGAAAGCATTAATTAAATCAAATGGACCACGGAGGTCGTGTGGATGATGAGTTTTCCGCGGGGTTCTGATCTAGCGCGCTATTTAAACACATTACATACATGCCCATATCGCAAATAACTCCCAAGACTCATGATTCATCGGATTCATTCAACCAAGGATCACTCTATTTTCCGTACAAACATTTGTTTGCGTTCGAGCTAGAAAAGCATAATTTTCCCATGAAAACGGGGAACTGGGGAGAGCGCTTCGGCGAAAAAATCATCAACCTAATACATGCCTCAACGCAATGATGATGGGGGTACAGTGTTGTGTTTCGTTTGAAATTGTTTGTTTTATGGAATTTCAATTTAGTCCTTTTTTTAGTGATATTTCCAAACTGTTCCGGCAATTCTAGGTTCCTACGAATTCTGTTGTGATATTATCGCTTCCAAACACTGGGATGTTTCAATGCAGCTGCATGTATTCTCATTTTTAAGCCTGTGGTACCGTTCAATATTTGAACTGCGAATGCGCGCTCATGTCGTCGGGAGATTTGGAAGGCAAATTATCGACGTTTATAAGGGATTTTTGTTAACATTTGGTGACACATTTCGATAGACGGCTCAGTGAGCAGTTCAAGTCGTTTTCGAATGTCCTCTACTGCTGCTTTTTAGCTTTAAAAGTATGACTTTAAATCAGGGTGCTCGTAACACTCTCATAGTCTATATTCTAACCTCTAGATTTTGTCTCCTGCTTTTTGATATAGCTCTTGACTGGAATGTGTCATTGCAATCGATAGTTTAAGAATGTATTTCCGTTCCGCTCTTTGACGGTCGGAAATTCACTATCCCCATTCCCTCTGCTTTCTTGCTAGTTGCGGATAAAGCCCGCGTATGGTATAGAGTTGTAGGTATCCATTTAGAAATTCCTCAATCGAAACAATTCCAATTTCAATTGTATACTTCCACGAATGTAATTACACTGTCGAATTCGTTCCCGCCCAACTTTGGCGTCCTTTCCTTGCTCGTCGCATACTACGCGTTACGACTGTCCCATTAGCATCCAATACCGGGCTGTAGGTACCTGTACCTTCTCCTTTCCTTGCTCGTCGCATACTACGCGTTACGACTGTCCCATTAGCATCCAATACCGGGCTGTAGGTACCTGTACCTTCCGAGAAGGAGTACGGATGTGCTTGATAATCATTTGTAGCAAACCGTTCCAAAATGGCATACGCGCCAATGTCCTGCTTCTTTCGCTGTTCCTCAGAGATGTTTGGTTAGCTATGGTTTGATGGTACCCATGGAGAACACTTGGAAAGCATTAATTAAATCAAATGGACCACGGAGGTCGTGTGGATGATGAGTTTTCCGCGGGGTTCTGATCTAGCGCGCTATTTAAACACATTACATACATGCCCATATCGCAAATAACTCCCAAGACTCATGATTCATCGGATTCATTCAACCAAGGATCACTCTATTTTCCGTACAAACATTTGTTTGCGTTCGAGCTAGAAAAGCATAATTTTCCCATGAAAACGGGGAACTGGGGAGAGCGCTTCGGCGAAAAAATCATCAACCTAATACATGCGTCGTCCGAAATTGTTCCTCCCTCCGAGAGGAGACGTGTAATGAAGTGAACTTTCATGTAGCTCGCTCAGCAGCAGCAGCTGCATGGACGGGAGAGAACCACACCGGCGCTGTCGTCGTCGTCGCCGTGTGCCGTGTGCCGCCTTATATTCAATTACACTAATGTCATTACATCCGCAGCCGCGGGTCCAATTTCGTCCAATATCTCTGGCCATCACGCCTTCATGACAGCATGATCCTATTGATTTGTGCGCGTCAGAAACACGCCGGTTGCCGGTAATCGTTCGATCATTGTGGATTTAAGCGACGCAGTGCTGGGCTGCGACGGCTTTCTTCGCATGCCCCCAGAGGTGATTAATCATCTCACGTGTCTCCCGGATCGCTTAGGGAGAGCAGGAGCAGGGAGGTCGTCATATTTTTCCCGTCCTGTTGCATAATTTATCGAAAAACAAACTTATCGAACGGCCATGGTACTCTGGAATGTGTCTAGCTTAATCGACTAGTTTTTGTAACACCCCGGTCCGGTCGTTGACATTAATCGACTGTTGCATTGTTGAGTTAAGGAATTGAAGATATTAAGTATAGCAAGTCTTGGTGTGTGTCACGAATCTTTGTGACATGAGAGAGAACGTATCTGGGCTCCTGAAAGCGATATCATTCTTACTTGCTCCGTGTTATCACAGATGGCGCTGGTAGCTACTGTCATACAAAAATGACAGTTTAAAAGTGTTAAGTGGACCGTGGAGTATTGTATTGGGGTGTTTATAACGCTGTACTTGTATCGAGAGTAGACGACATTCAGGCAACATTCAAATTGACGTTAATCTAGCAGTAGCTCCTTGAACTCTTGAACCACGCGTTGTAAACGAAGAATGTAACGTGGAAACGAGTTGAGGAGTCTAGATGGCTTCCAAACACTGGGATGTTTCAATGCAGCTGCATGTATTCTCATTTTTAAGCCTGTGGTACCGTTCAATATTTGAACTGCGAATGCGCGCTCATGTCGTCGGGAGATTTGGAAGGCAAATTATCGACGTTTATAAGGGATTTTTGTTAACATTTGGTGACAAACACTTGGAAAGCATTAATTAAATCAAATGGACCACGGAGGTCGTGTGGATGATGAGTTTTCCGCGGGGTTCTGATCTAGCGCGCTATTTAAACACATTACATACATGCCCATATCGCAAATAACTCCCAAGACTCATGATTCATCGGATTCATTCAACCAAGGATCACTCTATTTTCCGTACAAACATTTGTTTGCGTTCGAGCTAGAAAAGCATAATTTTCCCATGAAAACGGGGAACTGGGGAGAGCGCTTCGGCGAAAAAATCATCAACCTAATACATGCGTCGTCCGAAATTGTTCCTCCCTCCGAGAGGAGACGTGTAATGAAGTGAACTTTCATGTAGCTCGCTCAGCAGCAGCAGCTGCATGGACGGGAGAGAACCACACCGGCGCTGTCGTCGTCGTCGCCGTGTGCCGTGTGCCGCCTTATATTCAATTACACTAATGTCATTACATCCGCAGCCGCGGGTCCAATTTCGTCCAATATCTCTGGCCATCACGCCTTCATGACAGCATGATCCTATTGATTTGTGCGCGTCAGAAACACGCCGGTTGCCGGTAATCGTTCGATCATTGTGGATTTAAGCGACGCAGTGCTGGGCTGCGACGGCTTTCTTCGCATGCCCCCAGAGGTGATTAATCATCTCACGTGTCTCCCGGATCGCTTAGGGAGAGCAGGAGCAGGGAGGTCGTCATATTTTTCCCGTCCTGTTGCATAATTTATCGAAAAACAAACTTATCGAACGGCCATGGTACTCTGGAATGTGTCTAGCTTAATCGACTAGTTTTTGTAACACCCCGGTCCGGTCGTTGACATTAATCGACTGTTGCATTGTTGAGTTAAGGAATTGAAGATATTAAGTATAGCAAGTCTTGGTGTGTGTCACGAATCTTTGTGACATGAGAGAGAACGTATCTGGGCTCCTGAAAGCGATATCATTCTTACTTGCTCCGTGTTATCACAGATGGCGCTGGTAGCTACTGTCATACAAAAATGACAGTTTAAAAGTGTTAAGTGGACCGTGGAGTATTGTATTGGGGTGTTTATAACGCTGTACTTGTATCGAGAGTAGACGACATTCAGGCAACATTCAAATTGACGTTAATCTAGCAGTAGCTCCTTGAACTCTTGAACCACGCGTTGTAAACGAAGAATGTAACGTGGAAACGAGTTGAGGAGTCTAGATGTACAAAACCATGAGCAAGCTAGGGAGACCCTTCGTTGGAATGCTCTTTCCATCTTCAAAAGACAAACGACTGTCAAAAAAGTTCGTCATATAGTTAGTTTCCAAATTGGAAAGCTTCCATCGTCGGGAGGTTTCCCTGTAGTACATCTGTTAAGCTTACCTAAGTAATTCAGTCTTTCTCGTCTGCCTTTTTCTTGTTGACTGTACATACTGTGATGATATTAATAAGCTCTATTAAAATCTTCACAAACAATTCGGTAGAACATACCCAATCTACACTCCAGAAGTATCAAAATTTGACCATTCAAAAATACCAGCTGTCGGCGCCGATATACGTAAAGCCTAACCGGCATGATACTAATCCCATTTTCGTCTTTTAAGAGGTTCCGGTCGAACTCAATCCCATTCCGGAAGCCAATGCACCGGAACGACTTTCTCGCGTCCTTTGTTCGCCCAGGGTCCTCCTCCAAATTACGCTCAAACCGATCAGCTTGACATAATCCTTTTCGTTTGAGGATAATTTCATTCATTACTTGTATCCCCTTACGGGAGGCGTGGAGGGAAAAAGGCACGCCGCCAAGTCCTTTTTAGAGGTTTTTTTGTTGTTGTTCTTCTTCTTTTGGTCTTTGTTTTGCATACTTGCTATTGCTTTTCCGAGCCTCCTATCCGACGGTTTTATGATTAACGCAAAAACATTTTTCATTACGCGCTCTCTCTATCTGCCGTGTGCTGCGCCTGTAAGATTGATGGACGCAGACGATGAAATTTTAATCCCATCTTCTCCCTCCACCATTCCACCACTCCCTTTCTCTCGGCCTGTGTGTGTGTGTGCGTCTGATGATCGACTAAAAATGGGAATATTTACGTCGGTTTTTTCTTTCGTTCACTTGCCTCTTCTTGCGCTTCTTTCCAATGCCGCGCTCGGCCGGAAGTTAGATCCTTTCCAACATCGTTTAGGATATTTTTTACGATAAACACAGCCTATTTGGATGTGGGCCGGCTTCGGTGGGTTGCAGCTCGGCAGCCCCGGGTGTGGCTGCCATGGTGGTGGTTATTGGAACGTAGCAGGAAAGGTCCTTTAATGTGCTCCATCCTCCGCGCGGTCCCTTCCACATCGTGTCCCTGCGCAAGCGGCCGGGACATACTTTGTCGGGCATCGGGTTTACTGCGTAGCGCTCGGGTGCGGTCTATTTTTAGGTCACCGCTTTCCGGTGTGTGCTGGGAGACTGGAAACTGTGGCCAGGATCAAGTGGCCGAAGTGTCGGCAGTCGGGGCGCGACCGGACGCGATGAAATGAGATAACGAACGACAAACTGCTATGACCTTTTCCTAGCTCCATGCGCGTGTGTGTGTGTGTGTGTTTCATTAAATCTAGACCCCTATCCCTCGAAGCGTAAACGGTGTGCCCTGCCGATTCTAATGCTTCGAGCAGCCGCGGACATCGTCGGTCGCTTCGAGCGGATGTAATAAAGGATTCTGCCTTTCCCGTGGTCTGTGGCTCGCCGAAGTTCGGTTCCTTTTTTCGGCTTCCCATCCCCACGTCCCGGTTCCGGCAAATTAATGCAAACATAATTGTCGTCGTTGTCTCACACCTCCCCGTTTTGGGTCGTTTCTGTGCCATCTGCCCTTGAAACCTTGTGACGACCAGTGTGGGGTGTCTGTGTGCTCGCGCACGTTTGCCCCATTACCGACCGTTGTCGCCCTCGGTGCGATTCTAGCTTTGCCACCATCATAATTGCGATCCACCGAAGCGGCGTGTGGATCACCTGTTGAGTTGAGGAAAATGTGTTACACATTCACACCGATTGAAAAGTGTGTCGAAAAGCATGTAAATTAAATTAAATTATCATATGCATAAAAGTAATTAAATGGCTGTCTTTGCTACAAGCTTCATTTTAACCGGCTCATGATGCTCCAGGTCTGTGTGGTCCCACCAATCTAACGTATGAAAGTATTATGCATTGTAATGCAAACAATCTCATAATCCTACAAGTTATTACGGTTCCTCCAAACTTTTGTCAATGTTTTACTCCAGTTCACGGATAGAAACAATTTTATGTGATCCCTTAGTTTCAATTTCTATTCGCTCGTAGTACTCCACACCTTTCCAGTACCACCAAACTGAAACTGTTGCTAAGACTCTTTAGACACTTTAAGTTCATTATTCCGTTGACCTTAGCAGTTCCACGTTGTAGCTTAAACATCTTTCTATCTTTTGAAACGGAATGTTTGAACCTCACAATGACCTTTTTTTTATCTTCCAGTCGTTATCCACCCTTGTTGTCTTCTAAAAAAGCCTCATTTTGAACTGTCACTCCTAATAATAGATCGAAACATTAATTTGACACCGGTTTGACGTTTGGGAAACTTTTCCCACCAGGTTGTGCTGTCAAGCGGACATCAAATATATTGCAGTGGGGCAAACTTCTCAATCCATCAGGACGCGCCTGGCTAGTAGCATTCCCCGAAGCCAGCCAGCCGGTAGTGTGTTGATCCATTAAATGCCGACGCGCGGATGTGCGCTGGTTTGACGCAACAACAATTAATTTAACGCACACGCCAACGTCCATTGTGATGGTTGGCGCGCTGCTCCACATGATGTCGTCCCGGGTGACACCTTCCCAAAGTCTATGGGGAAGGAGAGAACAGCTTTCCCGCATATTGCTATAATTTTCCGCGAAACCGCTTAGTGTGGCCTCTGGGAAAGCGGGTGTTTGTGTCGGTCCGGTCGGTAACTCGGTTTCATCAGATTTTGCAGAGCATGCTTTTGTTTTATCCTTACCCCATGTGTCCGCAACGAAAGCTTCCTTGCTTGATGAGAATTTCCATTTCGCGCCTCGGAGCACCGTGTGCCGGTGGAAAATACATTGAAAGGCAAATTGTTTGCAATGCCTGCCCGCGATGTTCTCGCAACGGGTGCGTGGAGCAACAACAAAAAAACGACCACACCATCATCTAAACGATATTCATAGCACAATGCATCTTATTGATGGCAGTACAGAGAAGAGGAAGGTTTTTTTTTCCCGAAGTGAAATTTTTCATACGCAGTTTGCGCAGTTACACCAGATCGAATCTCATCACACGCGTCGCTCGTGCGTACATGATTAATTCATTCAGGGGCATGTAAATGCTCTTCGCTTCGACTCCCGATCGCTGGACCTCGTGGGAGGGATGGAATAGGAATAATTGCAAATTATGTTTACCCCTGGCGGCAGCATTTTCATTGCCACGACGGTGGCGTTGTAGCTGTTTCAATTTTCGTGCAAAATTTAAGAGAGATATGTTGCAAACAGCAAACATTGCCGAAAACTTTTCGCCACACCAAACCGTCCACAGTTGTCCAGTTGTTTTGGCGGTGATCTAACTCGAACTGATCCCCTCGAACGCCGCGAGGGATTGAAAATTTTGCAAAATTGTACTCATGTTCAGTGTTTTTTGTTGCTCGTTCTAAACATTCTCTCCCGCCAGTTGGGAGCTGCCCCTGGGGGAGGTGTGTCGGTTCGCTTTATGATAATTATGGCAAATTTAAGCAAATGGTTCGTGTTCCCTCCTTCTAATGGCCGCTATCGGTGTGGGTGGGAGCATATCGGGTGGGAACGATTTCAATATTGTTTTGCAATTTCCATGTAATGCCGCGTACCCGATTGTTCATTATGATACGGCTCATTACAATATCATTTGCTCCCCACCATGGGGCGTACAGATTTGCTTCTCTCTCTTTTTCTCTCGCTCTCGCTCTAAAAGGTCCGGTAGTATAATAAATCAATAAAACCTATTTCGGAGCAGGTAACAGCAAACGAGCAACGTTGCCAACTTTTTAAACGAGGGTCGAGGCAACCCCAGTACACGCCGTCGCATGCCGATATTACCGACAAGCGCCACGATTATCTGTAATCGACAATACAAAGCCTCAGGTGCCGTAAAATCCCCAACAATCCTAATCAATAACG
>KZ070227.1:84510-96357 GCA_002091845.1 Anopheles cracens
AAATCATCCTATGGATCTCTACAAAACAAAACGAAAAATTATACATTGGGAGAGCAAGAGAGCAAACCGAATCCTTTGCGAATTGGAACAGGACACTATACGTGAATAAAGAATACTTCAAGAAACGGACGGGTCCCTCTTCGATTCATTAGCGAGAGTGATGACATCAGCCATCAACAAATCTCCAGAGAGTAGCCTCAACACTCATCTTCCAATCGCATCGTACTCATAACCGGTGCCGTTGAGTGAATTTTGGCGAATCTATGTATTCGTTATTATTTTCGTATTTTCAATCAGTACAGTACCAATACCAATAACGATGGGTATTTAATCTAGAACGCATGTTCGGCTTGGTGAGCATGATCGGAGCAGTACAATCGATTGCGACAAGCGTGGAAAGTTGTGTGCTGAACGACCGCAAGATATTGCCGTAGAGCGTATCATCACACACCCTGACTACATACAGCGTAGAAACGATATTGCTTTGCTTCGGCTGGCCCGTAACGACAGTGAGTACCATTCAGTTGACACCCGACTCTTATACGTTAACTTCAAGCTTTAACCTGTCCCCGGATTCATTGCAGACATGTGTGTGTGTGAGTGTTTGTGTAATGTGACAACAAAAGGAAAGCGAACCCAAACGAAACGTCTAATCAAAACCAACCAGCGAAACCCCGGATTTAAAGTTAAACACACCACACCCCACTGCAACAACTGCAGCTAATGGATCTTTTTTCTGATGTGTTGATAAGCGACTGTGTGTGTATGTGTGTAGGGTGTAAATCACAACACAAAACAAAACACGAAGCGGATGAAAACCGAAAACCGAAGCAAAACGACTGGCATAGTGTAGATCACAAGAAACGGGAACATTGGATGGACAAAAACAAACAAACCGCATATGCAAATGTAAGCGAAACTTGAAAGCAAAACAAAAACCAAAAGAAGGCGTCGCGCGCATACAAGAGCAGTTCAAGGGTAGATAACATTTTAATTTGTGTCAGCTATATAACATTATCCTAATACCACGATATGATGGAGTCGAATGAACATGCGAAAGGGAAGCCCCTGGCGAGACGGTGTGAGTGTATGTATACGTGTGTGCGTGTGGGTGTGGGTATGTTCACATTCTGCATTCAAGAGGCAGCCCTCTTCCTGACCGTGTATTGTTCGTGTTTGTATGTACTGAGTCAGGAGTTTCGCACACAAATCAATGGGTATTACATCCGCAAACATCCAAGTGAGAGAATTTCAACATTACTCGTATCGTTTACGACGGAGTAACGCCGTCGCGCCGTTATGTGGACCTAAACACATTTAAAAGCGCATTCAAATGGCAGCAAACATCAGAAACAACGCAACCGAAAGCTATCACACACTACGAAAGCGCGATCAACTGCCGTTTGGGTCCCATCTTTCCTTCACACGTGGCAAGGGCCAAGCAATGAGCAAATCTAATACAATGAGATGGTTATTTCACACACACACACACACGGGCAGTGTGTACATTTTTGGCGCGGTTTAGAGTAACAAACACATTCAGCAATGAATGACCTTTCTTCTGTCTCTGTCTCTCTGTGTGTGTGTGAGTGTTTGTGTAATGTGACAACAAAAGGAAAGCGAACCCAAACGAAACGTCTAATCAAAACCAACCAGCGAAACCCCGGATTTAAAGTTAAACACACCACACCCCACTGCAACAACTGCAGCTAATGGATCTTTTTTCTGATGTGTTGATAAGCGACTGTGTGTGTATGTGTGTAGGGTGTAAATCACAACACAAAACAAAACACGAAGCGACAGAAGAAAAACAAAACAAAACAAACAAAAAAACCGATCGTTCGTACGTTCGTTCGTTCGTTTCCTTCTAACTTTTTCTCTCTTGCGCTCGTTAGAATTGCGGGTAGTTGTAATTATTCTTGCTACATCTAATTGTTATATCAATGTTCTTCCGTGTGTGTGTGTGATTATGCGTGCGTGTGTTTTTTCGCCAGCCGAAGGAATAGGATATTCACGTGTAAAATCGAATTCGTTTTAAGGGAGCCGCTGGTAGTTCTATATGTTTGTATGTTAAAACTCTGTGTGGGACGCGCCGGGATGTGTTTGATGTGTACAACAATTGACCGGCGTCAAGAAGGGCCTCTCCCCATCGCTCGGCACCGGTATAGGAGAAACAGGGGAGACGCGAGGGAGGTTGCTACATGCAGGCAGGTGTGCAGAGGAAGAATTATATTACCTTTACAAAATATATAAAATAATACTACTCTAGTGAGATAAAGATACAACCTCTAGTGTAGAACGGAATGCAACCAACCAACCTATCAACAACCCCAACCCAGAACAAGCCCCCAACGCTGCTGTGAGGATTCGAATCGAACGAAGCAACGAGATTCCGGTGGTTGCAAGCATCCAGCAACGGGAGAAGAAAGAATGGATTAGAGCTGCTCAAACTGGAAGGCTGTGAGACAGCAATTGGAGCGAGGATACCTAGAATAGCTCGCGGAGAGGATGCTCCTGTAGGCAAATTCCCATGGATGGTGCTGGTTTTAAATGAAGCCAACGATACTTTGTGCGCCGGAAGTCTACTCAACGATCGCTACGTCCTCACCACAGCAAATATAAACGAGGGTTCATACTTTCCGTGTGTATTCAACGTGATGAGTGCGAAAAAATCGAGTATGATTTCAATGTCAATATTTCTATTATCTAGATCGCATGTTCGGCTTGGTGAGCTTGATCGGAACAGTACAATCGATTGCAATGAACGAGGAAAGTTGTGTGCTGAACCACCGCAGGATATTGCCGTTGAGCGCATCATTCCACACCCTAATCGCGATAAACAATTTAAAAAAAATTATATTGCTTTGCTTCGGCTGGCGCGTAAAGCTTCATTCAACGACAGTGAGTACCATTCAGTTGACACCCGACTATTGTACGTTAACTTCAAGCTTTGACCTGACCCCGAATTCATTGCAGACGTATACCCGATATGTCTTCCCGTGTTATCCGCGTTTCACCGAATCAAGGAACCGAACGCACCGACTATAGAACGACGGTATTTAGTAGTTGGCTGGGGTCTAAACGAAAACTTTGAGTTCAACAACAAACTAAAATCGATCAAGGTGAACGTGGTACCGAACGGCGAATGCCAACAGCGGCTTACCACGTATAATGCACGCGCGAAAATATTTGACTCTCATATTTGTGCAATCGGTCAAAACATGTCCGGAACCTGTGGTGGAGACGCTGGTACACCAATGATTGCGATGAACGTTAATGGACTGTACGTCCAGTACGGGTTGCTCTCGTTTGGGCCTGGTAGTTGCAGTGGCGAAACAGTTCCGGACGTGTTCGCCAGGGTGGAAAGTTTCGTGCCCTGGATACTGGACAACTTGGAAGAGTGAACCACATTGCTCGAACTGTCCCGGTGCTATTTGCTGTACAAATTCCTCACTTAAATAACGCCTGTACAGACTATCTTGTTTACCCAAAATTTTACCCAAAAATATGTAAATCTAAGAAAGAACTACAGATGGTGTTACTGCGATGGATTTAATACGAGATTCGATAGCTTCTTACAGTTAATTTGAATGGTTACATTTCCTTTTTTTATTATTAAGATTCTTCTTCAACTAAGTCCTTATAGAGAAAGAGTTGACATATCCTCCTAAACTGTATGCAAATTGAATTCATTCCGCCTTCAGAAACATCACAGAATCAGAACTAAACCGACCTTATCTAAGGAGCCAATGAATGGAACATTGATTTCCCAGTGTTTTTCTTGTTCAGTCCAGTTCCAACCCTCCCTGCTCGCTCCCAACACAAAGTATCTTCGCGGTCTAATAATCTGTTTCCTCCGCCAACTGGCGTAGCTAATAATAATACGCATCTTCCAGCAGCGCATTCATCAATCGCACCGAAGCCTCCACATACCGGACCGGTTTGCACTCACTTCTCGTTCTGGAGCAGACTTTCAGGTGATTGATTCGTTCCGGATGGCTTGTCATCGGTGTGCGCTGCGAGTTGATTGACCTCACCAGATGCATCTCCCGTGCTTCCAAGATTGGCTCATACTCGCCTTCTGAAGGCGCTTCCAGAAGACTTCTAGCATAAGGCCATGTTTACCTGATGAAGTCATGCTCCGTCCCGAACTCCGTGGCGTCATCGTCCCCCGTTTGACCGAGTGACACGAACGGTCCGTCGGCATGCGAATCGTGTCATGTTCAAATCACAACACTCACCACCCGCGGGGACCAATTGGCCCTTCAAAATCCGCCGATTACACGTTGGAGATTTAGCCGGTGAACAGTTTTTGTTGCCGCTGCTGCTAAAGCCACACCTTGTTTCGCTTTCTTCCGCCTTTTCCCGCCGGCCGTCTGCGGGAAAGTCCATTCAAAACGCATGGCCATGATGATACGGTCAAATCGCGCGCGCTTCACGGTAACGGTGGAAACCGGCTTGGGATGGATGCTATCGAAGCATGCGACGACGACCTTCAGAACCCGGTTTAACGAGTGTGTGTGTGAGAGAAGGGGTTGAGATTTTGGAGGGTGTAGCAGCACACACCTACACACAGGAGAGGGTTGAAGCACGCACACAAACACGGACACATGCCCCTGCACTATGGGAAAATTGGATTGAAATACAAGAGAAGAAAAAAAAGAATTTGAACTGATTTCGTGTTGTTATTCCGATAAACAATGTAATCACTGAACAGAAAATACAGTGAGCCAAACGGAAATCCGGACACATTCGAAAGAATGGATTAGAGCTGCTCAAACTGGAAGGCTGTGAGACAGCAATTGGAGCGAGGATACCTAGAATAGCTCACGGAGAGGATGCTCCTGTAGGCAAATTCCCATGGATGGTGCTGGTTTTAAATGAAGACAACGATACTTTGTGCGCCGGAAGTCTACTCAACGATCGCTACGTCCTCACCACAGCAAATATAAACGAGGGTTCATACTTACACTCCATCGAATCAAGGATCCGAACGCGCCTACCACCTGACAGCGGACTAAAGCAAGACAGTGACCGAGGACGATCGGGTCCGATCGCGGACTACAGCTGGTGGTGCGAAACGAGAAAGAAATCTCGAGAGAGATAAGAACCAACGCAACCGGAGACTGTTATTTTTTTCTAAAGTTAATTGTAATAGTTAAAGCACAAATTTGTATTATAGAAAATGTGTTCAAAAAACAAGCGGTTGGTTGAGGTTCCTAGCCCTTGTAAAGCCCACTTCCACAAGTTTCAATAGAAATCACATTTAGCCTTTTGGACTACTGGCTGTAGGCTGTTCAGAATCAAATTGTTTGCAAAATTCCCACCGAGAGCGATTGCTTTCGGAGTTGTTATCAGTGCAATAACGAACTTCATTTGTGATTGTTTTCCGTATTTCTTCCGAATGCGAGGCCCCTCTTAGTGCGGTTAGCTTACGTATAGGCTCTGATGTTTCTGTGTCTTTGTTATCATTTACGAATGTTTCTGCGAACCTATTCCGAAGCTGAAAACGAAGAGCATGCAGTCTACTTGAAAGATTTATATAAAAAGGAGCATTTCTCTCAGTTCGGGTCAGTTCATCGCGCAGACCTTCGTCGAGGTGGTTGGTGTCAGATCATCTGTTTGGGTAGAAGTACGAACAAACACGGAATTGGGGGAAGTACAAATTAGTGTCGATAAGGAAGTGCGCATTTCCACTCATTCCGCGTCAGTCATCGCGCTGTGAAATAGGGCGTGCAACAGTCATTGTTCATTTGGCTAAACCCACAAAGTGAAGAATATTTGATTACACTCGATATACGGAACGTCTCAAAATGCACGTGATTACATATGGACTAGTAGCGAATTTGCTAATAGCCACGCATGCAGAAATAGCTGTGAAACGTATGTTTATTTGCGATAGGATTTCACAAAATCGAATCATTAGCATAAAGTCGACAAATCGTTTCAGATTTTAATCCATGCTACGAAGATGAAGTGTGCGTGGACATACGGAAATGTACGTTGTTCGGTCCTCACTTTGACAAATCTGCAAACTGGTCTGATGGCCAGAGAGAAGCATTCGATAAACGTGTCTGTCAACGAGAGGAGAGCTTGCTTGGAACGGTAAGCATACACGTCGGATCAATTGGTCGGCCTCTATTTCATTCTCAAACATCTCCTCAGACGTACAAGGTGTGTTGTGGTGCAAACAACATTCGAAAGAATGGATTAGAGCTGCTCAAACTGGAAGGCTGTGAGACAGCAATTGGAGCGAGGATACCTAGAATAGCTCAGACAGTGAGTACCATTCAGTTGACACCCGACTCTTATACGTTAACTTCAAGCTTTAACCTGTCCCCGGATTCATTGCAGACGTATACCCGATATGTCTTCCCGTGTTATCCACACTCCATCGAATCAAGGATCCGAACGCGCCTACCACCTGACAGCGGACTAAAGCAAGACAGTGACCGAGGACGATCGGGTCCGATCGCGGACTACAGCTGGTGGTGCGAAACGAGAAAGAAATCTCGAGAGAGATAAGAACCAACGCAACCGGAGACTGTTATTTTTTTCTAAAGTTAATTGTAATAGTTAAAGCACAAATTTGTATTATAGAAAATGTGTTCAAAAAACAAGCGGTTGGTTGAGGTTCCTAGCCCTTGTAAAGCCCACTTCCACAAGTTTCAATAGAAATCACATTTAGCCTTTTGGACTACTGGCTGTAGGCTGTTCAGAATCAAATTGTTTGCAAAATTCCCACCGAGAGCGATTGCTTTCGGAGTTGTTATCAGTGCAATAACGAACTTCATTTGTGATTGTTTTCCGTATTTCTTCCGAATGCGAGGCCCCTCTTAGTGCGGTTAGCTTACGTATAGGCTCTGATGCTCCTGTGTCTTTGTTATCATTTACGAATGTTTCTGCGAACCTATTCCGAAGCTGAAAACGAAGAGCATGCAGTCTACTTGAAAGATTTATATAAAAAGGAGCATTTCTCTCAGTTCGGGTCAGTTCATCGCGCAGACCTTCGTCGAGGTGGTTGGTGTCAGATCATCTGTTTGGGTAGAAGTACGAACAAACACGGAATTGGGGGAAGTACAAATTAGTGTCGATAAGGAAGTGCGCATTTCCACTCATTCCGCGTCAGTCATCGCGCTGTGAAATAGGGCGTGCAACAGTCATTGTTCATTTGGCTAAACCCACAAAGTGAAGAATATTTGATTACACTCGATATACGGAACGTCTCAAAATGCACGTGATTACATATGGACTAGTAGCGAATTTGCTAATAGCCACGCATGCAGAAATAGCTGTGAAACGTATGTTTATTTGCGATAGGATTTCACAAAATCGAATCATTAGCATAAAGTCGACAAATCGTTTCAGATTTTAATCCATGCTACGAAGATGAAGTGTGCGTGGACATACGGAAATGTACGTTGTTCGGTCCTCACTTTGACAAATCTGCAAACTGGTCTGATGGCCAGAGAGAAGCATTCGATAAACGTGTCTGTCAACGAGAGGAGAGCTTGCTTGGAACGGTAAGCATACACGTCGGATCAATTGGTCGGCCTCTATTTCATTCTCAAACATCTCCTCAGACGTACAAGGTGTGTTGTGGTGCAAAAAACATTCGAAAGAATGGATTAGAGCTGCTCAAACTGGAAGGCTGTGAGACAGCAATTGGAGCGAGGATACCTAGAATAGCTCACGGAGAGGATGCTCCTGTAGGCAAATTCCCATGGATGGTGCTGGTTTTAAATGAAGACAACGATACTTTGTGCGCCGGAAGTCTACTCAACGATCGCTACGTCCTCACCACAGCAAATATAAACGAGGGTTCATACTTTCCGTGTGTATTCAACGTGATGAGTGCGAAAAAATCGAGTATGATTTCAATGTCAATATTTCTATTATCTAGATCGCATGTTCGGCTTGGTGAGCTTGATCGGAACAGTACAATCGATTGCAATGAACGAGGAAAGTTGTGTGCTGAACCACCGCAGGATATTGCCGTTGAGCGCATCATTCCACACCCTAATCGCGATAAACAATTTAAAAAAAATTATATTGCTTTGCTTCGGCTGGCGCGTAAAGCTTCATTCAACGACAGTGAGTACCATTCAGTTGACACCCGACTATTGTACGTTAACTTCAAGCTTTGACCTGACCCCGAATTCATTGCAGACGTATACCCGATATGTCTTCCCGTGTTATCCGCGTTTCACCGAATCAAGGAACCGAACGCACCGACTATACAACGACGGTATTTAGTAGTTGGCTGGGGTCTAAACGAAAACTTTGAGTTCAACAACAAACTAAAATCGATCAAGGTGAACGTGGTACCGAACGGCGAATGCCAACAGCGGCTTACCACGTATAATGCACGCGCGAAAATATTTGACTCTCATATTTGTGCAATCGGTCAAAACATGTCCGGAACCTGTGGTGGAGACGCTGGTACACCAATGATTGCGATGAACGTTAATGGACTGTACGTCCAGTACGGGTTGCTCTCGTTTGGGCCTGGTAGTTGCAGTGGCGAAACAGTTCCGGACGTGTTCGCCAGGGTGGAAAGTTTCGTGCCCTGGATACTGGACAACTTGGAAGAGTGAACCACATTGCTCGAACTGTCCCGGTGCTATTTGCTGTACAAATTCCTCACTTAAATAACGCCTGTACAGACTATCTTGTTTACCCAAAATTTTACCCAAAAATAAATCTAAGAAAGAACTACAGATGGTGCTACTGCGATGGATTTAATACGAGATTCGATAGCTTCTTACAGTTAATTTGAATGGTTACATTTCCTTTTTTTATTATGAAGATTCTTCTTCAACTAAGTCCTTATAGAGAAAGAGTTGACATATCCTCCTAAACTGTATGCAAATTGAATTCATTCCGCCTTCAGAAACATCACAGAATCAGAACTAAACCGACCTTATCTAAGGAGCCAATGAATGGAACATTGATTTCCCAGTGTTTTTCTTGTTCAGTCCAGTTCCAACCCTCCCTGCTCGCTCCCAACACAAAGTATCTTCGCGGTCTAATAATCAGTTTCCACCGCCAACTGGCATATACGCATCTTCCAGCAGCGCATTCATCAATCGCACCGAAGCCTCCACATACCGGACCGGTTTGCACTCACTTCTCGTTCTGGAGCAGACTTTCAGGTGATTGATTCGTTCCGGATGGCTTGTCATCGGTGTGCGCTGCGAGTTGATTGACCTCACCAGATGCATCTCCCGTGCTTCCAAGATTGGCTCATACTCGCCTTCTGAAGGCGCTTCCAGAAGACTTCTAGCATAAGGCCATGTTTACCTGATGAAGTCATGCTCCGTCCCGAACTCCGTGGCGTCATCGTCCCCCGTTTGACCGAGTGACACGAACGGTCCGTCGGCATGCGAATCGTGTCATGTTCAAATCACAACACCCACCACCCTCTGGCCACACTCCGCGGGGACCAATCGGTCCCTCAAAATCCGCCGATTACACGTTGGAGAGTTTGCCGGTGAACAGTTTTTGTTGCCGCTGCTGCTAAAGCCACACCTTGTTTCGCTTTCTTCCGCCTTTTCCCGCCGGCCGTCTGCGGGAAAGTCCATTCAAAACGCATGGCCATGATGATACGGTCAAATCGCGCGCGCTTCACGGTAACGGTGGAAACCGGCTTGGGATGGATGCTATCGAAGCATGCGACGACGACCTTCAGAACCCGGTTTAACGAGTGTGTGTGTGAGAGAAGGGGTTGAGATTTTGGAGGGTGTAGCAGCACACACCTACACACAGGAGAGGGTTGAAAGTTTCGTGCCCTGGATACTGGACAACTTGGAAGAGTGAACCACATTGCTCGAACTGTCCCGGTGCTATTTGCTGTACAAAATCCTCATTTAAATAACGCCTGTACAGACTATCTTGTTTACCCAAAATTTTACCCAAAAATAAATCTAAGAAAGAACTACAGATGGTGCTACTGCGATGGATTTAATACGAGATTCGATAGCTTCTTACAGTTAATTTGAATGGTTACATTTCCTTTTTTTATTATGAAGATTCTTCTTCAACTAAGTCCTTATAGAGAAAGAGTTGACATATCCTCCTAAACTGTATGCAAATTGAATTCATTCCGCCTTCAGAAACATCACAGAATCAGAACTAAACCGACCTTATCTAAGGAGCCAATGAATGGAACATTGATTTCCCAGTGTTTTTCTTGTTCAGTCCAGTTCCAACCCTCCCTGCTCGCTCCCAACACAAAGTATCTTCGCGGTCTAATAATCAGTTTCCACCGCCAACTGGCATATACGCATCTTCCAGCAGCGCATTCATCAATCGCACCGAAGCCTCCACATACCGGACCGGTTTGCACTCACTTCTCGTTCTGGAGCAGACTTTCAGGTGATTGATTCGTTCCGGATGGCTTGTCATCGGTGTGCGCTGCGAGTTGATTGACCTCACCAGATGCATCTCCCGTGCTTCCAAGATTGGCTCATACTCGCCTTCTGAAGGCGCTTCCAGAAGACTTCTAGCATAAGGCCATGTTTACCTGATGAAGTCATGCTCCGTCCCGAACTCCGTGGCGTCATCGTCCCCCGTTTGACCGAGTGACACGAACGGTCCGTCGGCATGCGAATCGTGTCATGTTCAAATCACAACACTCACCACCCGCGGGGACCAATTGGCCCTTCAAAATCCGCCGATTACACGTTGGAGATTTAGCCGGTGAACAGTTTTTGTTGCCGCTGCTGCTAAAGCCACACCTTGTTTCGCTTTCTTCCGCCTTTTCCCGCCGGCCGTCTGCGGGAAAGTCCATTCAAAACGCATGGCCATGATGATACGGTCAAATCGCGCGCGCTTCACGGTAACGGTGGAAACCGGCTTGGGATGGATGCTATCGAAGCATGCGACGACGACCTTCAGAACCCGGTTTAACGAGTGTGTGTGTGAGAGAAGGGGTTGAGATTTTGGAGGGTGTAGCAGCACACACCTACACACAGGAGAGGGTTGAAGCACGCACACAAACACGGACACATGCCCCTGCACTATGGGAAAATTGGATTGAAATACAAGAGAAGAAAAAAAAGAATTTGAACTGATTTCGTGTTGTTATTCCGATAAACAATGTAATCACTGAACAGAAAATACAGTGAGCCAAACGGAAATCCGGACACTTTCAAATTGCGCAGTTTTTCGGCTTTGCGTTCGATTTTTGAGTACACGGAACAAAGCAACATATTTTTTTCTTCTCGATTCTTCGTTTGCACGCCTTCCCACGAAACAGGTAAAATTCGTCGCCACGCGCCGCAATGAACAATGGAATGAAAAAAGTCAGAATCTCGCCAGCCAAACGGAAAACCGGACAGCTTGGTTTCTTAGTAGTTTAATTGGATAAAGCGTTTCGGAAGCTATTTGCGACACTTGATACAGTGTCGTTATTGATTTAGTTGATGTTTGATCGTCGTAAGAAGCATTGCTACATTTTTTGCAAAAAAATGCCTCACACTACTGAGCTGGAAAGAAGAATGATCGTTTTTCACCATAAAAATGGAAAAAAGTATTCGTGAGATTGGTAATTTGACTAATATAAGCAAATCAACTGTGCAAGACATAGTTAAAAAGTACAAAACAAACGAAAACCGTCATTAAACCTGTGAAAAATTTCTCATCTCAGTGTAAAATTAAGACAAGAGAAGGGAGATTGATTCGTAGAATCATTAAATCTAGCCCTTACACCACTGCTGTAGACATTTAAAAAATGAAAATGAAATGAAGTGCACAAACGGTTAGAAGTTTCTTACATAGCAATGGGATTCATGCCAGAAACCCCACGAAAGAAGTCGTTAATATTCGAAAAAAATCGAAAATTAC
>KZ070229.1:0-11960 GCA_002091845.1 Anopheles cracens
CCAATTTCATACACCCTTTAGCAACCCAGAACCATCCTCCGACCATCCCATTTCACGCGTAACATTTTTGCCAAATTTGAGCCGGACGGTTTCGCGCTGGATATTACCATACTCTTCTCGCTTCTGCGTACCCTCCCGGCCAAAGCCAACCTGCAAAGTGTGGACCATTTCACAGTTTACGCCCCGTCTCGCCGAGGTTCGAGGTTACTTCCCCGGCTCGCTGATGTAATGCTCATCTTTCCGGCCTCGCTCGAAGGCCACACTCACATGAAAAAAAAACTGACCAGTCATGCCTCGGTGTGAACGGGATGACTTGGCTACAGATCGAGAAAGAAGAACATTCCGTGGCGGGCCGGCCGCCACGCACTCAGCGCCCTGCTCCGTGAACATGACCGGAGCTGCCTTCGGGAAGGCCTGTGGGGTGAGATTAATCTAACGGGATCGTGAGCAGCGCGAGAAGCATTTTTTGTTCGTTATTATTATATTAAAGTTTATTTTTCCATCCCACCGGGGGTTTCGCGCCGCCTTCCGTCTTATGGTGATGAGGTTCCGATTTGGAATGAGCGAACCCCGTGGGGGTTGGATTTATTGTCGAGGTGTCATAAAGAAAGTAGGACGCGACGGGAAGACTTCGCCGTGCGGACTAACTACTGCGGAATAGTTGCGGTCAGTTAGGTGGTTCTCAGCATGTTAATATATTACCATTGCATTCAGAACGTTGTAAGGTTATGTTTGGCGTGTTTTACACACTTCTTGAATGTGAGCATGTACCCGATAGTGAAATCCATCATATCCACTTAGTAGTTGTTCGAGACGACTGCAAGATTTCATATTTTATTTATTACTCACACGATAAAACATTCTCACGTCGTTACCCATTTAATGAGGGGCAACATTTTTCACGTAATTCGCTTTTTAGTATAGGGGAATTAAAAAAGCTGTTTTATTGCATGAAATGTCGAATTATTGCTTATATATTGAAAGATAATAAGGAATTCTGCAGTTTTTGATTTTGATTTTATTGCCTTTAACCACCTTTAATATACATTTAACTTTTAATGCATATAACAAATAATACATTGCTTTTTAAAAGCAATATTTTCCTAATGCCACATGATCGTAGGTAATGAGCTTTAATAATTAGCTTTAGTTATAGCAAATGATCTTACGGCTTACTTCTGGAAGAGAAGAATCAAAGTAAAGCATGGATAGCAGCACCGCTATAGCGATTAACGGCTGCAAGTGGGTTAGGTAAGATCGTGTGATAGAGAAGCGTCTAAACTTCAGAGCGGTAATAACAGAAACGACAACCGTTATGCATTAGTGCGATATTAGTGGAACTGTTCTAGATGGTTTGATGGCTTAGAATATGGTAAGAAAAAATATCGCAAGGAACATTAATTTTGATTGTAATATATTTAAACCTAATTCATAGCAATATTTGCAGAAATGACGATCGTTGATTTCATAGGTTTGATCGTTGAGATTGAAGTTTGTTCAAAGTTCACCCGTAGACGTATAAAAATGAATACTGATTGTTGTAGTTAACTTCTTTTCGAGAAAAACGATCAACACGATCAACCACCACGCAGCCACTTCGTGAGGTTGACAGCCTTCACGGCGTTCGCGAGAAGTGGGATTAAAAATCCGGCTCAAAAGTCCCTTTCGTTCGGTTCGGAGACTGTTCATCACGCCTTAAATGGACTCTAGTCATTGTATCAGAGTGTGTGCGTGTGTGTGCGAGCGAGAGGTGTACGCAAATCGGGCAAAACGTTGACTCGTTTCACACCACGCACCGATTTCCTTACCGGTTTGCAAACGGGTTAACACACAAAAATGTAATACCTGGCCCCGAACCGATTCCCATTTGAAGTTTTGCTCTCAATCCCACTGCTAGTCTAACGCCAATACCCACGCAAAGATGAGTTGACATTTTGTGCGTCGCCAGGGTGAATCGAAATACCGGACACACGCACACACGCACGTTCTTATATTGGCACAGATTGGCTGACATTAGCGGAAATATTAAGGCCAACAGCGCACCAACCGGTAATGGAAATCTTCCAGCCGGAATTGGACCATCTTCCGTGCGCTTTTCGATATGGATGTTTAGGGATAAAAAAAGTTATTAAACTCGTTCCACCAGACTAGAGAGAAGAAGAGCAGCACCTCGACAGACGCGTCCAAAAGCTCACCGCCAGACAAACCACTCGCGAGCTCGATCGTGTAAAAGATCGCCGGTAATTGAATTATTTAATCGATTTGCTTCCATGCGGGCTGCCGGATCTCCTTTTTTGCCGACACCGCTCAATGCGATCATTAACGAAGCCATACTGGGAGGTCCGTGCGGTGGCGTTTGTATGGGAAAGTCTTCCCGACGCTCCGATGCCTGCGAGCGGTCGTTTTTCCCCAGCTTTCCCAGAGAAACAGAAATGCTCGCTTAATTACAAGCGCTAAACGATTCTGACGGTCCCGGCGCGGATATGTGTCGCTGTCACGGATGAGCGACAATTCGAAATGAATTCATCGCTAATTAGAGTCACCGTGGCCCGGGTGATGAAAGCCGACCGAACGAGCTGTGGTGGAGCCATTCTTTCAACCGCATCCTTGTTCGATGTATCGTTTATGCGGATGAGCGCGGCGCCCGGCTCAAGGTTGCGTTCATGCCTTAGGCCGAAAGTTACCTTTCCAAGCCGAGCCGAGGTGTCTGTGTGCACCTTTCCGCAGTGGCGTGCGACGAACCAACACACATTTCCATACGATCGGACCTCAAACGTGCATTGTTCAAGGATTGTTTGGTGGTTAGACGGTGCGGTTTTCGATTTGCGCAACATTAGCGCCAATGTCGAACCGCTTTGTGAGCGGTTTCCGTACGGTTTACGGCCAATTATGCCGTGTTGGTGTTTGGATGCAGTGGGTTGGAGTTGTTTTTTCTCCCGCATCGTCCAGCCGTTTTCTCTTTTTATTTGCCACACGCAGGAAGGGGGTGGATAGTGTTGCGCATACGTTATCCATCATCTTGCAGCGATCATAACTCGTAGCTGGTAGGCTGGAGCTGACCGAGCGTTCATGCCAACTGCTGACGCAATGAGTGAAAGTCGACGTATGAGTTTCGGCTTTTGTCAGTAGACATGAGATAAATGGCTCTGGTCTGGAGGTGAAGAAGAGTAGGGATGTTTGCCGTCATTCATCACCGAAGACGTGTGTACCGACCTCCCTAGAGGTGAGCCGGAAGACGAACGAAAAATGTGGAAGGTAAAGCTTTTCCATCAAAAGAAAACAGGGAGGAAATTGATCTATTAAGTGTGATGATAACTGCGCTATAAAAATAAAAATTTTGCCAGCAATACAACACTCCAACTATAGACGATTTTACAACATTCCAACACGTGTTGCATAGAAATAAAAATCGTTTGGCTTTCTATGGAACTCTTTTTCTCTAGTCTAACACCTCAGCATCACTTCCGGTTTCTTCGTTCTTCGATCGATCGCAATCCATCCCGAGCCGAATGCTGGTTTTGGTTCTGTATGCAAACTCTCTTTTTTAATACACCGTTCAGGCCCATTCACATAAAGAAACAAATCTCCAACGAAACTATTCAAAAGAAGGTCGAAGCTGAACAGTCTCCCGGAGTTCTTGTGGTGCTGGGCATGAAGTTGAGAGAAAACCGGTTTCCGCATCGGCGTAGCGTGCGCGCTTTGCCGCACGTGTGTTATCAACGTAGCAGGCGAACCTTGCGGCAAGCGTCTGGGTGGGGTTGCTCTGGTGGTCGTAGGATCTGCGGTTTCCCTGTGTGAGGCGCGCGGTTGTTCCAACAACAGACAACACAGAGAAAAAAAACCTTGGTGCGACCTATTTTCGTGCTCCGGGGTACCGGGGCGTTTATGCTTTCGTTTTCCGATCACGATTGACCTAGCGTCGTATAGAACGCCGTCCGTTTATTGTTGCTGTGTTGCAGCAATTTACCACTTCTCGGCCGTGGATGGAGTGTGTGCAGGGTGTGTGAGGAAAGTTCTTGTAATTTTCGAAAATTATAGTCTCCACTCCAGTTGCTTTCCGATCACTTCCATTTCTTCGATCGATCGGTGCGCGAGACAAAACAAAAGACTTCAACGCCCTCAATACGGTTACGGGTGATGGTTTCGACTCGTTCGATGTGTTTGCAGCCGCGACAGGATTGAGACGAGATTTAAACGTTTGTGTACGTTTCATATTGCTACCAGATGGCAGTCAAATGATTACTGCATCGGGCAATTAGCTCTCCTTGCTCGCACGTTCAGTAGGCGACGAACTCGAAAATCGTAAAACGTCATCCACCGTGCCGAACTGAACCCACGCAGGGAGACCACTACACACGTCCGTCGGTCGCCACCGGACACTGCACGTTGACTCATGCTGGTCTTGAATATTGAAAAGCCAGCCGTTTCACTTCACTACCTTATCCCGCTGGTTGTCCGATTTCACCCCCGTTCATACGCTCTCGGACGGCGAAAACAAGTGTGAGGTAATTTTGTATATTTAAATGAAGCGTTCGCGTAAGAAACTTGCACCGAGGTTTCGCAGCTGCCGCAGGGCAGGACGGTTTGGCCGCACAGCTTGAACTATTAACGGGGGGGAAGAAATGAACCGCACACAAACACACCTTTGACTCTTCGGTAAATATCACTCGATCGAACCGGCTGCGAGAAGAAACGAAAGACTTGTGACTTTCGTGCGCAAGTAAACGACAGACGCGTCCGCTTTCGTGGACGAACGGATTGAAACTCTGCGGTTTTGCCTGGTGTCGTGGATCAACGCGGTCTGCTGTGAATGGAAGAGAGCTCAACACACAAAGCGAGAGAGACCTAGGTGGGGGAGAGAAAAAGAGAGAGAGGGAGAGCTTTTTGGAGGCAAACATGCGCTTTGAAGAGGTGAGAAACACTACAGGTGCTGTTGAGAGGATGCTGTAGCATGGGTTGTTGCGAGAAGTAAAAAAAATGATTCACCGTACACTATCATATTTTGGGATCGTTTTGAAAAGTGAATACTTGTAATATTTAATACTAAGCGTGACGTAGTGATCGAGAAGATAGTATGAACTTATAGTAAAAGCAACAAAGGTGAGACGCAAAAATTCGCACCTCTCCACTACCGTTGGCTGACCATTGATCGCAGAAAGCTAGCAGAAAGAAAATCGTTAGCAAACGACGAACCTGTTTAGCCGTGTGCACCGAGGCGCGATTAATAGGCGATTCACTTTCGTTTTCGTGCGATCCAAGCACCGACAAACGGTGTGTGGCTAACGATCGCGTTACTGAAAACAATTGCAGTAGCCCGTGCAACGCTCTCCTCATACGCATTAGATGCGAGTTTTTGTAACTGAGGCAGCGAGTTGGTAGGAAAGTTTGATAGCATCTTTGAATTAGTTGGAAGATTTTAAAGATTTGATTGTTTAATTTCAATAATGAGTTTATATAGTAAAACTAAAGCTAACTTAATAGAAAACCTGTACAAAGACATATAAAAACTCCTTAAATAAACATATAAATAGTACGGTTATAGTACAATGGAACATGTCCAAACCGATAGATTCTATTTTCATGCCTAGTTACATTCCTAGTTAACTATAGATCTATTTAACACAAAATGTATAGCAATTTTAGGAACTTTTCGGCAAAAGGATTATTTTTAAAATTTTGTTATAATTTGTAAAAATGCACTTCAAAATATGCAACTTGGCTGTATGCAACATTCAATTCAATACATTACAGTAAATGATGCAATAAATACTCAATATTGTGCTGAATTGAATTTATTCAAAATACAAACATCCAATAAATAGCAATGCACTAAGTCGTTGCCTTAGACCTTTTTTAAAACAAGCGTTCGCGTAAGAAACTTGCACCGAGGTTTCGCAGCTGCCGCAGGGCAGGACGGTTTGGCCGCACAGCTTGAACTATTAACGGGGGGGAAGAAATGAACCGCACACAAACACACCTTTGACTCTTCGGTAAATATCACTCGATCGAACCGGCTGCGAGAAGAAACGAAAGACTTGTGACTTTCGTGCGCAAGTAAACGACAGACGCGTCCGCTTTCGTGGACGAACGGATTGAAACTCTGCGGTTTTGCCTGGTGTCGTGGATCAACGCGGTCTGCTGTGAATGGAAGAGAGCTCAACACACAAAGCGAGAGAGACCTAGGTGGGGGAGAGAAAAAGAGAGAGAGGGAGAGCTTTTTGGAGGCAAACATGCGCTTTGAAGAGGTGAGAAACACTACAGGTGCTGTTGAGAGGATGCTGTAGCATGGGTTGTTGCGAGAAGTAAAAAAAATGATTCACCGTACACTATCATATTTTGGGATCGTTTTGAAAAGTGAATACTTGTAATATTTAATACTAAGCGTGACGTAGTGATCGAGAAGATAGTATGAACTTATAGTAAAAGCAACAAAGGTGAGACGCAAAAATTCGCACCTCTCCACTACCGTTGGCTGACCATTGATCGCAGAAAGCTAGCAGAAAGAAAATCGTTAGCAAACGACGAACCTGTTTAGCCGTGTGCACCGAGGCGCGATTAATAGGCGATTCACTTTCGTTTTCGTGCGATCCAAGCACCGACAAACGGTGTGTGGCTAACGATCGCGTTACTGAAAACAATTGCAGTAGCCCGTGCAACGCTCTCCTCATACGCATTAGATGCGAGTTTTTGTAACTGAGGCAGCGAGTTGGTAGGAAAGTTTGATAGCATCTTTGAATTAGTTGGAAGATTTTAAAGATTTGATTGTTTAATTTCAATAATGAGTTTATATAGTAAAACTAAAGCTAACTTAATAGAAAACCTGTACAAAGACATATAAAAACTCCTTAAATAAACATATAAATAGTACGGTTATAGTACAATGGAACATGTCCAAACCGATAGATTCTATTTTCATGCCTAGTTACATTCCTAGTTAACTATAGATCTATTTAACACAAAATGTATAGCAATTTTAGGAACTTTTCGGCAAAAGGATTATTTTTAAAATTTTGTTATAATTTGTAAAAATGCACTTCAAAATATGCAACTTGGCTGTATGCAACATTCAATTCAATACATTACAGTAAATGATGCAATAAATACTCAATATTGTGCTGAATTGAATTTATTCAAAATACAAACATCCAATAAATAGCAATGCACTAAGTCGTTGCCTTAGACCTTTTTTAAAACAGAGATGAAAATACAAAATGAGTAAACAACAAAAAATTAAATACATTGCATTAAAATCGTGCAAAGTGAGCATTTAGTGTGCGGTATGCGGTTTTTTTACGTGCCAGCATGATGTCATCCGGAGAAATGTGTTCTTTCTGGGTCATTGAGGCTGAAAATGCTAAACGAATTTTAAATGTTATGTTCTTGATGTTGTTTTCTTTAAGCTAATTATAGCGCCGAAACTTACAACGAATAATGAATTTCTAATAAGCATCTTGATGTTTCATGAATGTGCTGTTATCTATGTGTGAGCAAAGGAAAATAAAACAAAATAGTGAAAAGTAGTTCAAATTAATAAAACAACATAACAATAGACAAACAAGTTCAAAGTTGATATTTGCACCATCAATGGATTGGTATTACGAGCTTCAAAGCCTAATAGCTTTGGAATTTCTGAAAAAGAAAGACTTCTAATAATTTATAAGGTTAATATAACAAATATAAAGGCAGCAAGTACTCTGAATGAAATTTTTAATTCATTTGATAATTAATCGTATTTTAAGTTAAAATCATGATACTTTTATATTTTGATGAGACGTATATTATAAACGCAGTTTACATTTCATTTTTTATTTACAGTCATGAGGTACTCGTCAACAAAAAAGGCATAATAATGTGTACAATACAAAATCAATCCATTTTTTATATTACACCATATTATAAACGATTAATGCTTTAAAACATTGTCAAGTTATATCGTCTAGTCATATTTAAACACTCCAAAGTCCTTCAGTTCTCCATAAACATTCATCAGTGTTCATTTCAGCTACATTTCTTTTTCTTTTCCAACGGAAAAATGTTATTTTTAGTGTTGAGAAGCTACCGCAGTAGATAACAACTGTTCAAATATTGTTAAACTTGCTCAAAAAACGCCTGTAAACATTTATTACCGTTTGAAATTAGTCCAAACAAAGCATTAATAACTCTAAATAAACAAATCACATCAAGGTAAAATGTATGAGCAGAGAGAAATGGGCGCGATTGTCGGAGAAGTCATTTTTGAGTGGCTGGGAGCAGAATCGCGTAGAAGTTCAGCCATGGAAGGCTTTTTGTTTTTGCTGCTGCTGCTGCTGCTGCTGCTGTGCTCTTCATGCTTCGTGTTCCGTGCGGTACTTACCTGACATGACGCCGCGACGCGAATAGCATTAACCTGGAACCTGGATAAGAGGTTGATTTGCACACGAACGTGCATTCGTAAATAACTGTCTTTATTTCGTACCGCTTTTTTCTCGTGTTGTTGCTGGGCCGCTTCAAGACAGCCACCGTGTGGAGACTGTGTTTGTTCGTGCAAAGTGAGCATTTAGTGTGCGGTATGCGGTTTTTTTACGTGCCAGCATGATGTCATCCGGAGAAATGTGTTCTTTACATATTATAAACGATTAATGCTTTAAAACATTGTCAAGTTATATCGTCTAGTCATATTTAAACACTCCAAAGTCCTTCAGTTCTCCATAAACATTCATCAGTGTTCATTTCAGCTACATTTCTTTTTCTTTTCCAACGGAAAAATGTTATTTTTAGTGTTGAAAAGCTACCGCAGTAGATAACAACTGTTCAAATATTGTTAAACACATACAACATTTATTACCGTTTGAAATTGGTCCAAACAAAGCATTAATAACGCTAAATAAACAAATCACATCAAGGTAGAATGTATGAGCAGCTTTTCAAAAAAACGTAACCGCCGAACGAACTGTGTGCGCTGTGTGATGCGCGCGTGATGCTATTCGTCGCAGTTTGTTGCTTGGGGAAGGCGTTCGTCACGCTTCGGAATGAAAATCAGGGGTAGGCAACCTACGGCAACCTGTTTGGTATTTTTGTCTTAAATTAAATTTAAATTTCTTTTGGCATATTTCGAGACAAATTTCATAACATGACAACAAATTTAAAAAAATAAGATAAAACACTTTTTTAGGGGATGGTACATAACTTGAAGTAAACATTTGGTAAAGTTGTTTGCTATTATGCACAAAGCTAGTTTGAAAAAAAATCCATTCCAGCTAAATACATACTATAGGCTTTCACAACTCTACACACGTCATTTCTCTTTTAATAAGCTAATTCATTTTTATCACTTATTATTTAATAAACTAATATTTAAATGATGCCTTTAGTTTAGTATTTATTTTCTTCACAGAGTTTTTGCCAATGCCACATTCAGTAGGAGCTATTTCTTTCATTTTTTGAATAAAACATTTAAGGTATGGGTTTTTCGTGGTTCCGTTTGTGAAAGTAATTAAATAAATTTTAATTATATTCAGATTACGATCTATTCGCATGTCGGGATTGTGTAAAGCCATGCGTTTATACTCTGTACTGTATGAAAATTTAACAATTTTAGTCTAATCTCAACTGAACTTACAAAACCGCCTGCATTAGGAACACTGACTTTTAATGATTGTTTTTTAATAGACTTTGTTCGTGATTAAACTTGGGATCTAAATTCTTTGGGAACTTTTTATGAGCCTTATGGATATGGACGGCCTGGTGGATTCTTGGTAGCGGCACCGATCTTCGCATGACAGGACTGACACCAAAACCTTACCTCCCTGGTTACCAAGGAGAGATTCTTAGACTAGTCTCAGACTAGTCTAGCAAGGAGAATAGACCTCAACCGTGTTGTGTGTAGACCTCAAAGAATTCATTGTGAAATATTTCATCACGATTCATAAAGCTGTGTTTCATATTTTTAAATCCTGTTCCTTACATCCGGTTCCAAGCAACGGATCGAAGCTAGTCAGGTCACCAAATTTCATGGAAATATCTGTTGTATAGTATTTGATATAATAACCCTAAAAGTTTGAAACGGCAGATAGGTTTGGGAACTAATGCATCATTTCAAACATACTATTTGCAGACTACGAAACAAATGTACTCGGCATTGACAAATGTACTAGGCAATGTACTTGGAAACAAATGGCATTGAAATACTGAAATGCTGAAAAATTATTATGTTTTTATAGCTTAAAGCATTATGCGTGCTCTTTGCAGCATGGATCTCCATGATCTTAAAAAAGGCACAACCGATTTATTACTAATCCCCAAAGCCAATTAAACCAAAGTCTTTCCGCAATCAACAACCACCTGTTCGTATTGCAACTTCGCCTGAAATTACGAAAAAAAAACAACAACAACCCCGGTACAAAAAATGCTCCCACTTCACCCGATACCCGAAACCGCACAAAACCGAAACGTACGTTTCAATAATCCTCAGCGTTATTGCGTTTTTTGTTGTTGTTGTTGATGTTGCGCGCTATCGGTAAGCGTCGAATTCATACCCAAACCGAAAACCACCGAAAAACGTCGAAGCAAAACAAAAATATCACATCAACCGAAAGCGAACGGCAATCGGGTTTTCGAAAAAAACACACTCCGCTCCATTCGCCCCACCGGTGGCCGGTGACAGGGGGGAGGTGGGATGCCCGTCACAGCCGCGACTGCTGAAAGCCGATACCGGCGATGCCAAATGGTGGCGGCGCGGCTCGCAAAACGCTTTTCGCTGCCAGCACCAGCATCGGCAAGCCAATCGGGGTGCCAAGCGCTGATGGATGGATCATACTAAGGAGGGTGGACAACGCCATGTCGAAGGTCGAGGGGGTGTGTGTGTGAGTGCGTGTGGGGGGGGGTGACGAATCGGTTCGGTTTCGTTTTCGTTCATTTCCCGCAGCATCCCAGCAGCATGGCCTTGTTGAGGACAAACATCCACACACACACACACACACACGCAGGGATATCGCTCTCAGCGGCACCAACTCACTCTCAGCTCACGTCACTCTCACTTTTTTGCTGGACACACAGTGTGCTATACTCACTCTCTCTCTTTCTCTCTCGCGTGCACACGCGAGTTGGCCCTACTCTCCACGTCCCTAGTAGGCGTCCGTGTCGGCAAAACTCACCAAAAGCGGGAAAAACTCACCCACTACGAGCGACGTCGCCCGCCGTGGAAAGCGAGACACACACGGGCAGCAATTTTCAGTTTTGTGTTGACGTTTGGCGCGCGTGGAGCAACCGCCACGGAGCAGGAAGCTAGTTCTTCGTCGTCCGAGTCGCGCTTGCGGTGCGTGTGTCAGTGTGCGCTGGAACAAGTGGAAAATTATACGTGACAGCGTCGGGAAAATTGATAAAAGAGAAGATCATTTGTATGAAACGAATAACATCGTGAATTGTATCTAACAAAAAAACACCCATTCGTACTACAGGTGGTTTCGGTCGGGAAGCTGCGAGAGACCACGACCTGTAGCATTTCATTGGCATCCTCATAATTGGGCACATTCACTCGCGTAACGAAGCACGGCGGCCTGGTTTGATCAGTCGTTAGTTAATCGAAGCGTAGTTTATCAAGCAGCCGGATCGGATGCGGCACCGGATCCGTGTGGACGGCCCACCAGACTAAACAAAGCGTCGAGTCGGCTCGGGAAGCATGGTGTCTCCCGCGAAGAGCGGATCGGTGTGAGAAAAGGCTTCGCACGGGAAGCGTCTGTGAGCGTGTGTTTGGAAGCGTGGAGAACGCGTCTTACGAACGAACGGAATCGGGAAGGTGCGAAACAGTAGTGCAAAAATGTAACTTTCACGCGAGTGCGTACGGTAGGATTGTTTCGAGTCGTGTTTTCATTTGCATTAAAAAAAACGCCAGGAAGAAAGTCTTAGCGCGATGGAGAAAGATTGCTAAAGTTTGTGCCGAACGGGGCTGAGTGAAGTTACAATTTTGTTACCGGAAGATTATT
>KZ070236.1:10694-20781 GCA_002091845.1 Anopheles cracens
GCCGGAGTGTGGAGAATATCGGATGTCCTTTCATAACGGTCGTTGATTTCGGCTTGAACGTGCGCATATTTCGTGCGAGTGTGCCTGCAGGCGGTGCATGGAAATTTTAAAATTGAATATATTGCCTCATTATAAAATGTTTGTGGCTTCATGCCATCCGCATGCTCAACTTCCGCGGAAGCCTTGAAGTTTGGTGGGTTTTCCGTACGGGATGGGGCTGTACGGCGTCAGATGTCATTCTTTGCATACGAGGAATAGCTGGACTCATCTATCTAGGCACCTATTTAGAGCAGCCATCTAGTGGTTCGCGGAATCGAGGTGTCACAATGAAAGTATGTTTTGAATGCCATCGTCCTTTGCAACAGCTGATAAAGGAGATTTTTACCTGACGATAAATTTGGTAACATTTCTTAAATCCATTCGCAATTTCAACCTTCCCAATGAACATGTTCGCACAAGTTCTTAGGAGGACGTCTAATATCTGAAATGAATCGTCGCATACTATTTATTTTTAATTTATTAGAACACATTTCAAGCATCTTCTGTTTGTAGAATTCTTAGTCAAAACCTCTGAAAAAGGTTTAATCATTAAACAGATTATAAACAATACTTATATGATTTTGTTGTAATACATGTAATCTATGAAATACTTGGTTTATATTCATCAATCATCATGGATTGAAAAGATAACAAATTGATGGAATAAACAATTGTAATAAACATGCATTTGACATGAATTTCTCATCTCTGACTTAAAAGAAATTAATCGTAGTTAAATTGTTTTCCGGTTGCATTATCGGCACGTACTTTCGCATTTTGCTTGCAGCGCAATGTTGCGGTCGGTATGGTCCGTGACGAAAGTGAAAAAAAAAACAAACTCAGCTTCACCCCTTGAAACTGAATCCACCAACGATCGAGCGTCCGCACATCAAGTAGTAGCAATCTTATCAGATTATTGGTCAAGTTTTTGGCAGAACTGCGGGTGTGCGCGTGTGGCAACCGCAAGGCAACTTCGCACGGTGCAGACCATCATTTATGTGCCGGCACTACTGTCATGCACTGTTCGCAGTGTGTCGGTTGGGGTAGTGCAACTACAAAGAATGTTTATTCACCGGGTACCAAATGTGCGGTGGACAGGCAACGGCTCAGCATCGTTGTGAAGTTTCTACATGGTGCTACGAGGCAGGAGGGGTTGAATTCGGTAAGAGGGCTTTTTTAAACTTGCCACAACAACGGATGCCCCAGCGAGATTGAACATGGAAATGATCGTTTGAGGTAAGAGGGATGTGCCATTTGCCATTGCATTTGACATTCAATTTTCGCCGACGCATCACGCCGTTCGCTTGGTTGCGACCGTACTAACCGTCAGGGTGATGATTTTCACTGAGCAATGGCGAAAAAAGAAGCCGTACTAATAAAAAATAAATATTGTCTGACACTTAATAAAGAGTGCAGATGAGTACCAGCAGCGAGTACAACCAGTATTTTTCTTTCAGAGATATTGTGAGATTATGATCATAGAGCTTGATCCAATATAAATTTTGTACAGCTACATTTTTTGCTTTACTAACCCATCATTAAACAGATTATAAACAATACTTATATGATTTTGTTGTAATACATGTAATCTATGAAATACTTGGTTTATATTCATTAATCATCATGGATTGAAAAGATAACAAATTGTTGGAATAAACAATTGTAATAAACATGCATTTGACATGAATTTCTCATCTCTGACTTAAAAGAAATTAATCGTAGTTAAATTAGCCGCCTGTCATTCTTTGCTTGACGATCATGGAAGTTCAACTGACGCATGCACCATATCTATTGAAAAACCCTGTAATGTTCGAACGTTTATGAAAGTTCTTTCTTTCTTTTGCATTACTGGAAAAACTAGGCTTGAGTTGTGGTTGATAACGAAGAGGCTTTATTTCTTGTACATTTACTCTTCCGTGCATTCTGATAACGCCTCTCGCAAATAATTCCTAATCTTCTCTTCTACTCCTTCTATTACAGGGTTTTTCGATAGATATGGTGCATGCGTCAGTTGAACTTCCATGATCGTCAAGCAAAGAATGACAGGCGGCAATTGAACTGAGAACACCGCGAGCATTCTGCGACTAGCGTGAACATGAACTTCAAGTAGCGTCAATTGAACTAGAACGCCCGAGGAACGGATGGTTCCCGTGTATATACTGTTAGCTTGTTGCAATGTTTTTGAATTATGTTTTTCAAAAGTTTATTCTATCGCTGAGCTGAATCTTTGCAAAAACATTATTTTATTTAAATGGAAATTTTCATGTACAAAATCAGTATATGTATGTTATTGTAATCGGTTCATTCAGTTTTAAGGAAAATTTCAACTCTTCAACCCATCGATATGCACAGGAACAGTTGCACATTGCATACTGTTAGGCGCGTATGCTTAGACGCGAACAGGATGGTTACAACGGTTTAAAATGTCACGAACAATTCGCTATGGTTCATGACATTTCAAACCATTGTTATGTCTTGTTATTAGTCTGTTATCTATGATATCCATCACTTTTACTGTTTAGCATTTAAAAATATAATTTATAGAATATTTTCTGTCGTCCCACATTTGGTATTTGGTTCCGAAGGCAGGAATTACGATTGCGGAGAGCATTTACGGCAAAGGGGAGCAGAAAAAGCCGGCATGTATGCCATTTTTTATCCGAAAATTCATGTTTACAAAATATACGTGTCCGTGTAGCACACCGATCGTTTCTTGTTGGATGTTCAATCTAGGAAGTTTTTGGTTTAGATGCGGTTTTCAGTATCAGATTATTCGCTCTGCTTCGTTGAAGCCTCCAGCATGAACGGGGATGCTTCCAAACGTTTGTCTCTCCACTCTGGGTGCTAGAATGGTTTTGCTAGAATCAGTTTTGGAGCTGTCAGGAAGGTGAAACCGTGTTTGTGTGCATGTGACCGAAACGTAAGCTCCAGTGCCGAGGAATTCGTTCCGTTGCTCCCGAATGAACGCAGTTGTAGCGGCACGGCAAAAAGAGCCACCATTTTTTGGCAACGCTTCCAAAAGACACCGACTCCGTCCGTGTCGGTGCGGTGGGGATTTATGTCGGAAATTAAAGATTCCTTTTGACTTTTAATTATCGCATTTAGCCGGTGATGAAAACTGTGCGACCATCGAATAATAAAATGTTTCACTACTCTCTTCTAAACACCAACAGCAACGTGCCAGCCAGAAACGTGACCATAAGCGTGCACCGGGTTGCAACGGGAGAAGCCACCGGCAGTGTCTTAATGTACAGCGCCCAAAAGTTGCTACCAAACCACCATATCGGACCGAGTAACGGATGGTCGCCCGCTGAGGTTGGCTGACGCGCTCAACAAGCAAATCGGGTGAAAACCGGGGTGAAAGTTAGTAGCAACATGAACGTTTTCGCTGCAAACTGACGTGCCAGCACCAATGATTCTCAACTCATTTAACAATATTTTAAACTGCTGTTGGCGCACTCGTTAGCTGGCACTTTGGCATCGATTTCCTGCTCCGTTTTGGTAGGAACCAGCGATACGGGAACCAGGAAACATCTGACATTGTTTCTTCCTGTGCTGGTTGGATATTTCCCCCCCCACCAAGTCAGCAACAATTCTATTGCTGGTGAACGTTACAGCGCTGCGCTTCGGTCGCAGAGGAAGAATATGGTTTTCGGTTTTGCCTTCGAAACATCTTTCTCCCTGGTGATCTTGGCTGCTCGGTGGAGGCGCCCGGTGGTGCAATGGAGACGCCTGGTGCGGCTAGTGCCACCGAATAAGGAACGGTTGTAGCATTGTTTTATCCGTGCGTGTGTGAGTGTGTCGAAAGGCATGTGTGTACATGCACGAAAGGGACACTTTTTGTCGTGATTTGCTTTTCTAGTCACGACACACACATTGGGAGTTGTTTTTTTCTATGTGTGCAGATGACTTTGTACAGACGCTTCCGCTTTCGGCTGGAGGTCTGTGTTTGAGGTTCTTTTGCATCCGGTTCTACTTTGCTTTTATCGGCAAATTTTTGGTTGGTTGCTTCGTGGTGTGCAAATGTGTTTGTTTTCAGTTTATTAGGGATAGCAATAATTTTCTTTCGAAGTGGGTTGCTTGCTTAGTAACATAACATATAACGTAACCAAATTAAGAAAATATCGAGAAAAGGTAAATTTTTATGTTTTGTTTAGTAAAGACATGCTTTCCGTTCTTGTGTTTTAAGTTGCTTTATCGATTTTTAATATAAGAAAATGGTTGTATTTCCTTGGAAACGATGCTTTACAGTGATTTGCCATGAGCTAGAACGTTAAAAACAGACATAACTGATTGAAACGACATAACTGTGCGACCATCGAATAATAAAATGTTTCACTACTCTCTTCTAAACACCAACAGCAACGTGCCAGCCAGAAACGTGACCTATGTATGTTATTGTAATCGGTTCATTCAGTTTTAAGGAAAATTTCAACTCTTCAACCCATCGATATGCACAGGAACAGAGAGGAACCATCCGTTCCTCGGGCGTTCTAGTTCAATTGACGCTACTTGAAGTTCATGTTCAATCCGTGTCGGTGCGGTGGGGATTTATGTCGGAAATTAAAGATTCCTTTTGACTTTTAATTATCGCATTTAGCCGGTGATGATGGGTTTAGTGGCCTGTTGAAATCGTACGGCAACGGTCGGAACGGTCGGAACGGTGCGGAAGCAGTGAATAGATGGACGTATGTTGGTTGTCGGTGTTGGTATTTGCTAAATTAATTTAGTGTTCTAGCACCACAGCAATGTGACCAGGCTCGGAGCAAATTCTTCGCATTCGGTACGTTTTTCCTGCTGTGAGAGTGTGCGGTGCTAGAAATGTCCTCCGTTCTTCTGGTGAGATTAAAAGTTGGCTGGGACGGGGCTTGCGTTCCAGATTTGATAACCCGTCAGTCGGTCTGCTACTCCACTGCGAGTCGGTGGAGTTCTTCACGTGTCAACCTAGCACAAGACGTGCGGCAACAGTAGGGTACGGTGCTGATAGTGATGGCGGTTGAAATTTCTAGCGTCCACCATCCCAAAGGGTATTTTACGTCGACGTAGACTGAAATGAAATTAAATTGAAACCGTTTGCACGAAAGTGGCGTCTGCCATGTTTGGTATACACTAACAGCGTTGGTTGTCGCTGGCAGAAAGTAATAGTTTTCGTAAAAAAATATACCATATGCTTGTTTATTTTATTTCTGTTCCCTCTTCCGTTCATCAAACAATTCTTCTTCACGGTGCTGTTGCATGAAAGCGTTCTGGCTCGAGAAATAGGATGGGCGTAATTCAGCGGCGTGAGTTGTGAAAGATTTTTTAGCCAAAGGGTATGCTTGCCACCGGCAAAAGCAACGCTCGAAGCAACGAAGAAGTTGGAACTCTCCAATACCCGCCGATGTTGTGGTTAGCAACCGACACTCGTGCTGCTCCGTTGTTGCTGTTGGTCTGTGTCTTCAGTCTCAGTTTTAATTTTTCTTTGAGCTACCTTGCCTTGCAGCGGTTTCCATTTGTTTTCCCCGGGGGCATGAACGTACCGAAAATGCCGTGCACGAAATCTCGGTTAGGGAGCAAAGTGACAGCAAACATGGAGAAGAATCAATCCCAGAGGATGAAATAAAGAATATTAAAAACAAACCATCCGTCGAGAACGAACGCAGACAAAATGTAAATGTAGACCTTGTGTGTGGCTCACGTCTTCTGGGTGTTCTGCGCTTCAAGTGCGTGGGCATGGTGGCTTAAAATTTCGTAATATCATTCTGTTGATTTACTCGGTGTTCGTTTTGTTGTCGTCCATGAGGGATCTCATGATTGGATACCAAGAGATACCTTGTGTCATATGACGGCCTGCTGTTTGCAGAGTAATAAATTTGCGGTTGTAGATAAGGTTTGGCTTGATTGACGAAACACGTACGGCATATTATTTGGTTCACCGCTGAGGTTGGCTGACGCGCTCAACAAGCAAATCGGGTGAAAACCGGGGTGAAAGTTAGTAGCAACATGAACGTTTTCGCTGCAAACTGACGTGCCAGCACCAATGATTCTCAACTCATTTAACAATATTTTAAACTGCTGTTGGCGCACTCGTTAGCTGGCACTTTGGCATCGATTTCCTGCTCCGTTTTGGTAGGAACCAGCGATACGGGAACCAGGAAACATCTGACATTGTTTCTTCCTGTGCCGGTTGGACATTTCCCCCCCCACCAAGTCAGCAACAATTCTATTGCTGGTGAACGTTACAGCGCTGCGCTTCGGTCGCAGAGGAAGAATATGGTTTTCGGTTTTGCCTTCGAAACATCTTTCTCCCTGGTGATCTTGGCTGCTCGGTGGAGGCGCCCGGTGGTGCAATGGAGACGCCTGGTGCGGCTAGTGCCACCGAATAAGGAACGGTTGTAGCATTGTTTTATCCGTGCGTGTGTGAGTGTGTCGAAAGGCATGTGTGTACATGCACGAAAGGGACACTTTTTGTCGTGATTTGCTTTTCTAGTCACGACACACACATTGGGAGTTGTTTTTTTCTATGTGTGCAGATGACTTTGTACAGACGCTTCCGCTTTCGGCTGGAGGTCTGTGTTTGAGGTTCTTTTGCATCCGGTTCTACTTTGCTTTTATCGGCAAATTTTTGGTTGGTTGCTTCGTGGTGTGCAAATGTGTTTGTTTTCAGTTTATTAGGGATAGCTTCTGCAATCTTACCGTCCGACCGGTCACACTACTCTCATTTGGTATTTGGTTCCGAAGGCAGGAATTACGATTGCGGAGAGCATTTACGGCAAAGGGGAGCAGAAAAAGCCGGCATGAATGCCATTTTTTATCCGCAAATTCATGTTTACAAAATATACGTGTCCGTGTAGCACACCGATCGTTTCTTGTTGGATGTTAAATCTAGGAAGTTTTTGGTTTAGATGCGGTTTTCAGTATCAGATTATTCGCTCTGCTTCGTTGAAGCCTCCAGCATGAACGGGGATGCTTCCAAACGTTTGTCTCTCCACTCTGGGTGCTAGAATGGTTTTGCTAGAATCAGTTTTGGAGCTGTCAGGAAGGTGAAACCGTGTTTGTGTGCATGTGACCGAAACGTAAGCTCCAGTGCCGAGGAATTCGTTCCGTTGCTCCCGAATGAACGCAGTTGTAGCGGCACGGCAAAAAGAGCCACCATTTTTTGGCAATGCTTCCAAAAGACACCGACTCCATCCGTGTCGGTGCGGTGGGGATTTATGTCGGAAATTAAAGATTCCTTTTGACTTTTAATTATCGCATTTAGCCGGTGATGATGGGTTTAGTGGCCTGTTGAAATCGTACGGCAACGGTCGGAACGGTCGGAACGGTGCGGAAGCAGTGAATAGATGGACGTATGTTGGTTGTCGGTGTTGGTATTTGCTAAATTAATTTAGTGTTCTAGCACCACAGCAATGTGACCAGGCTCGGAGCAAATTCTTCGCATTCGGTACGTTTTTCCTGCTGTGAGAGTGTGCGGTGCTAGAAATGTCCTCCGTTCTTCTGGTGAGATTAAAAGTTGGCTGGGACGGGGCTTGCGTTCCAGATTTGATAACCCGTCAGTCGGTCTGCTACTCCACTGCGAGTCGGTGGAGTTCTTCACGTGTCAACCTAGCACAAGACGTGCGGCAACAGTAGGGTACGGTGCTGATAGTGATGGCGGTTGAAATTTCTAGCGTCCACCATCCCAAAGGGTATTTTACGTCGACGTAGACTGAAATGAAATTAAATTGAAACCGTTTGCACGAAAGTGGCGTCTGCCATGTTTGGTATACACTAACAGCGTTGGTTGTCGCTGGCAGAAAGTAATAGTTTTCGTAAAAAAATATACCATATGCTTGTTTATTTTATTTCTGTTCCCTCTTCCGTTCATCAAACAATTCTTCTTCACGGTGCTGTTGCATGAAAGCGTTCTGGCTCGAGAAATAGGATGGGCGTAATTCAGCGGCGTGAGTTGTGAAAGATTTTTTAGCCAAAGGGTATGCTTGCTACCGGCAAAAGCAACGCTCGAAGCAACGAAGAAGTTGGAACTCTCCAATACCCGCCGATGTTGTGGTTAGCAACCAACACTCGTGCTGCTCCGTTCTTGCTGTTGGTCTGTGTCTTCAGTCTCAGTTTTAATTTTTCTTTGAGCTACCTTGCCTTGCAGCGGTTTCCATTTGTTTTCCCCGGGGGCATGAACGTACCGAAAATCCCGTGCACGAAATCTCGGTTAGGGAGCAAAGTGACAGCAAACATGTAGAAGAATCAATCCCAGAGGATGAAATAAAGAATATTAAAAACAAACCATCCGTCGAGGACGAACGCAGACAAAATGTAAATGTAGACCTTGTGTGTGGCTCACGTCTTCTGGGTGTTCTGCGCTTCAAGTGCGTGGGCATGGTGGCTTAAAATTTCGTAATATCATTCTGTTGATTTACTCGGTGTTCGTTTTGTTGTCGTCCATGAGGGATCTCATGATTGGATACCAAGAGATACCTTGTGTCATATGACGGCCTGTTGTTTGCAGAGTAATAAATTTGCGGTTGTAGATAAGGTTTGGCTTGATTGACGAAACACGTATGGCATATTATTTGGTTCACAATGTTCTTCACATTATTATTTGCATAAATTTGTTTCGTCTCCGCTGAAAGTTGTGATCACAACGAAGCAAATCATTGTGGAAAAGTGGGGTGGAGTGAATGGTTGTGTGTAGAGAGTTTCTGCTAATGTGTTGAGACATGTTAAGACGAATCTATAACCGGATGAATGATGAGAACAATAAGATGAGCAAAATTTCTTAAACAAAAATCATTTAAAACCAATGTTTGAAATGAGTAATTAACTTAAGTTCGTCCAAAAATACTGTAGTTACATTTAGAACAGTCGTAGTTTGTCTATCTATATTTTTAGATACCAGTAACTTATTTTTATTCTAACGTATGCATTAAAAAAGCGACAAAATGCTTCGATTTTTCATGAGATTACCCTGGCACCCAGTGGTCGGTCATTCATTCAATTGTCAATGTATACTTGTTGACAACATACTGTCAAAATTTGGCGCCTCTATCACTTCATTTACATTAGTTATGGTCAAAACAGTGAAATAACTCCATTCTATGATTTGTTCGAACCGCTTGCTCAATCCGAGCCTAAAAAAGTTCGTGCCATTGTGACACACTTTGTTTTGGCCGGATACTATTGGGAAATTTTTCAAAAGATTCAGGCACTTCTGGAGGAGGTAAAATGTATCGAAAGGAAACCTGGTCACGTGGCGTGACGTGGCCAAAACACCAATCGTTATTTGTTTTTATGAAGTAATTAACTTTTGGGAGACACTTCACACTATAAATCTCTCCGGTCAATGCCAGCCACGATGAAAAGAAGAGGGACGTGACATCTGCTTTTCGCTGATTTTGAGACGCAGGAACACCTTCCTCGGGAACTTATTACGGCCAGTTTCAGCTTTTCTTTCGATAGATTTTACCTCTTCCAGAAGTACCTGAATCTTATAAAAATTTCCCAATAGTATCCGACCAATACAAAGTGTGTCACAATGGCACGAACTTTGTTAGGGACGGATTGAGCAGGCGGTTCGAACAAATCATAGAATGGAGTTCTTTCGCTGTTTTGACCATAGCTAATGTAAATGAAGTGATAGAGGCGCCAAATTTTGACAGTATGTTGTCAATAAGTATACATTGACTACTGAATGAATGACCGACCACTGGGTGTCAGGGTGCTCTCATGAGAAATCGAAGCGTTTTGTCGCTTTTTTTTAATGCAAACGTTATAGAAATAAATGTAATTTGGTTTGATAAAGTAGTTTGACCGTTTATTTTTACTAACGGTTTGAAAAAAGTCGCTTTTTAATGCATTCGTTACAAGAGTAACAAAGTCACTTTAAGAAAAAAATAGTATATTTTAATCTAAATAAATTTTAAAATTCAAGTTGCCTTATTGAATTAAGATACGCACACGTTTAATAGGATTTTCAAGAGTTATGTTTTTGAGTACAAAGAGCTTTTCATTTTGCTAGAAATAATTGAAATATCAATAGATGAATCGACCATCGCAGTGCAGTGTAGTCCAGTTA